>SNQN01001851.1:52312-85162 GCA_008642245.1 Bassia scoparia
CCCGTCTGCCTGGGAATTTAAATGGATCTGGAAATTGCAAATTGCCCCGAAACTACAACTTTTTTTATGGCAGTTACTCCATCATAGTATCCCTACTAGAGATGTCCTCTCCCTTCGAAACCTAGATGTCCCGCTGGTTTGTCCACTTTGTTTCGATTCCCCGGAATCCCATAATCACTTGTTCCTTCAATGTCCCGCCCTTTCTCCGATGTGGTCTCACTCAAGAGTCCTCCAGTGGTTTGGCCGTCTTCCGGCGGTTGATGGAATTATACCAATGATTCGTCAGCTCCATGTCCATTCCCCGACACGACTGCCCAAATTTATCTATTTGCTTTGGAGTATTTGGAAATCTCGCAATGCCGCGATCTTCCACTCAACCCCATTCTCTCCTATTGCGACTTTTTTCCGTGCTTTTACTTCTTTCTCTGAATGGTCTTCCAGGCTTTCAGTGGACCACACTGCTACCCCCTCTCCCCACTCGCCTCTTGCTCGCTCTGTCCGTGTTTCCTGGACACCTCCTACCCCTGGCRTAGTGAAACTCAACTTTGATGGCTCTGTACTACAAAACCAAGCTGCCGGGGGAGTTCTCATTCGGGATCATCTTGGTTCCCTCCTTGCTGCCCGTTCTTATGCTTTTGGCTCCACTACATCCTTAGTGGCTGRGGCTTTGGCACTTCGAAATGGCCTCTTACTTGCTTCTAGTCTAGGCTACCGCCGCATTCTTGTGGAAGGTGATAACTTGACAGTGATAMATATCCTTCGKGGTACTTTTTCTACCCCYTGGATTATCCATACCCTAATTGARGATATCAATAATCTGCTTCAAAATTTTCARACTCATTCCTGCCAGCATATCTTTCGTGAGGGTAACCGCTGTGCTGACTACCTGGCCTCTTTAGGCCATTCCACCCCAGTTCACCAAGAAATTGATCCTTTTATGGATGTCAAATTCTCCTTTTTTCTGACCTTCGACAGGTTGGGACGCAGTCTTGAGAGAAGACTGTCCTAACCTCTTTACCTCGTTTACCTTATTTCTTAAAAAAAAAAAAAAAAATGAAGCTTATTATAGATGTTATATAGCTTTCAATTAATGAAATTTTATCTTTTCTCTGAAAAAACTATTGAATGGACAAATAAATTCAATTTTGACTAATTGAAACAATTGTGACCTATATACTCCGTCCGTATATAAATATCATTATATCTTTATTTACTTGTAGAGTAGATAAGATTTTTTTTTACGTTAATTGTTTTAGATAAGATTTTTTTTCACTTAAATAAGATATATTTGTTAGTTTTTAAAAATATTTTTTATTGTTTTTATTTTTTTATAATCCTATCGTTGAGAAAAAAAATCCGCACAAAAGTTTTGTGAATTCGTTTTATAGTATAAGATAGATACTTGAGGCCAAAAATATCCGCACAAAAGTCAGACCAAATTTAGTTACAAATTTGTAATAGAACATAGATGATATATAAGAAGATATTGTATGCACAATATTAATAAAAAAAGTTACCATATTAACCAAAAGGATCATAATCTGATGGCACGATAAATTTATTGTGCGATACTTTGTTTACTTGTATACATAGATTGAACCAAAGGTACAAAGCTGTAAATCATTTATTTTTCGATCATTGAACCAAACAACCCTAGTTTTTGCAGAAGATGTCATCCCTGAATCTCTCCAATAAAATTCAACGAAAAACGTAAATGGCGAATTCAATAATAAACGGGATGATCGAGTCGACAGTATTCGACTGCAACTGCTTTCGTTCCTCCTCCAAACCTAGTTTTTTCCAGAAGACTCATCATCAACGAAATTCTTCCAAGGCTTCCCGGTAATCCATCGGATTCAAACTCAGTTTTAAATTATGGCTCTCTATTCTTCTATTAGATTTAAATCACTTCATTCTCCTCTGATTCCTGCCGCATCATTCATACTGCCATGGTTGAGAAACATCGACATGAAAGTTTATGCCTTTATGATGAGTCTGAAACAATCTCAATGCTGATGAATGGTTTAGCATTTATTGTTTCACGTTGTTGAAACAACATCTGTTGTTAACGGATTGTCGGTGCTATGCCGATGGCCTGCGCTTATTTGTGCGTTTTCGTTATATCAATTATCTCGGAAACTCGACTATGGATGATGAGTTGACTATTTAGCATTTATAATCTGCTTTCACAAAGTACGCTGAAATTGCATTCCTGATCATAAATGCCGTTACATTATTATATGGTGGTTACTGCTCCATCTAATAACGATTACAGATTGTTTGCCTCATTTTATCATGTGATTTATGAAACGGGTTTATTATGGTCTTCGTATTTATGTGCTACTCTTTGAGGAGTGGACCTTGGAAAATTGCTTCCTGAATCTTTATAGGAATTTATTGTGCGGATACGGGAAACTGTGAGCCTAATACATACTGGTTTGATGATCTTTGTACTGGTTCTCCCATTTAGGATGAATGGAAACCGCAAGAGACATTGTTAGGTTTGACTTCAGTCTTGACCAAGTGGGAAAACTCCCATTGATGATTGGCTAGTGTTATCGTGGCACCTGAATTTGAAATTGAATGGGTGCTTGTTTTTCTCCTTATATTGCATTTAAGACCATTTTTCTCGGTTTACTCGATGTTTGGAGGTTGAAACGACATGATATTGGAGTTTCTTGGGGAGGATTTCGTTTTCTTATCCATCACGGGGCTGTCTCTTTACAGTGTAGTCCCACTGGAAAGTGCTTAGGTTAGTGGTTAATGATTGAGGACCACGGGTTCCAGTATCAAGTTAATTGTGCATAATAACAGTCAACAACTCAAGGGATTCTGTTTGCATGAAAGAAATAGGGGAGGCGAATTGGAAATCCCTTTTATGTAGAGGAGTTCCCATATGTGGCCGTTTGGAAAATGCAGTCCAGATGAAGATTCGCATGTAACTTCTAGCTAATTCTAATTTATTAAGTCATATCAGCTTCTTAATTCTCTGAATTGGATCTGATGTTCTTATGGAATTCTTTTGTGTGTTTGTTGTGTATGGCACTTGCTCTGGCACTACTTGTTTTTTGGTGATGGAGCCTTCACATTCAGTATGCATTGACACGACCCAATATTGATCTTCTTTTTTCTGTATCCTTTAAGATGTAGTAGTGACAGTTTGTTTTGATAGAGGTGAACTTTATTGCATTGATCATTTTTTTGGTGTTACTTATATGCAGAGCAATGCTCTAGAATTCACTTGATGATTTTATAATGAATGGTGTTTTTGTACCTTCTCGATAGCTGTTGCTTTGGGCATTGAGTGCTATATTACTGCCTTGCAATATCTCGATTTCCCATTATGATTCTCGATATCTTTAAAATTTATAGTGGTATTTAATTAGTTTTAAGAACTTTAAGTATTGTCGATGCGATTTTCTTCTTAAATTAAATAAAAAATGACCTGGGCCATTAAACATGATAATGGAGTTGTGGTGGAAGAACTTTTCTTTGCATTAAGCTTTAAGCAAATCACAACTTACAGCAATTTCACTCATCAGAATTAATGATATAACTGAGCCCTACTAAGCCAACCCATCACAACACCACTAATCTAACCAACTGCCCTGGACGCCGCTGAGACTAGAGGCTCTGAAGACGCACCCCACCACAGCCCCAAAATACTACACCAAAACTCTCCTGAAATACTTTAAGGAAACAGAATTCGTTTATGTTTTATTGATGATTTTTAGGGAGCAGCTCAATGAGTATCACGATGAAGTGTTATAGGTTGCTTGGGCAGGGGGCAAGTCCAAACGTTTTGAATCTGATTACCCTGTAACAGAGGATTTCGAGAGAAACTTTAGATTCTCCCTGTGAAAAAGAGTTGTTATTTCGGGGCGAAAGGAAGCGTCGGATTTAACGAGACACTGAGGCTGTGCAGGGCAGTTGAAGAAATTTTTTGTACATTTGAAGTGCTGAAGAAAGCCTTGTAACTGCTGCCAGTTAGTCAAAGTGCTCCATGATAACTAGATCTTCCTTTGTTTCTCCTTTTGGTGCCTGTTCGGTTATTTACCTGTTGTAAATGCGCAGTCACTAAGCTTGAAGAAGGTGTGCATTTGTTTCTTTCCAACTCCTTCAAGTATGCACTACGGTTCACTATACTTGCTTAGCCCTCGGAACTTTCTTTTCATCATTCTTCAAGCGAAGGCCAAGCGTGCACGTACAAGTTAGATCTGATTTGAAGAGACTGTTAACTGTACATTGGCTACGAGTTCGATCCTATCACGAGTCCCTCTTGGAATGCCAAAGCTATGGTGTGATGCAGAACCATAAAGTATGCATATTGTTCAAGTTATGTCTACTGTTATTTTTCCAATTGAATATGATTCATTGTGCTGCTGTTAATTTGCTTATTATATGTGATTTCTGTTGTTAGTTACATGTTGGCATTGGGGTGAAAATTTTGTTTTACCTTATCAATTTTTATTCCATGTGTTCATTGTGTTTATTGTGTTGTTGTGCCAGACTGCTAACTGCTGGTGTTTTGTTAAAAGTTTATTGGAAAGTTTAGTCTTTGTAGTGTTCAGATGCTGGGTATTGTCCTTTATTAAACTTATGTACTCTGGCTACCAGTAATCCTCAGAGTTTTGATTGCAAAATGTGGGAATTTCAATTGTGTAGCTCTTCTTTTATGTGGCCAATGCTGGCTAGCCAGGCTTTAGTGTTGACCAATATGGCTGAGTGGTGTTTAGTTCAAACTCAAATGTGGGAATTTTCTTATAAGTCCCCTGTGTGTAATGTTATTGCTGACTGAATGACTTGTATGTTAGTTTTTTTGGCTATTTATGGTTGAAAGGAGCAAACAAGAAGAGTAAATAGTAGAGGAGTTGAACATGTGGATGGAGAGATCAATTGTAATTTTATTGTACTTGTATTTTTAATGGGATTTTGTGTCAATTACCTCATTAGCAGATAAGCCGTCACTTGGGAATAAAGTTTGAAGGCCTACCCTAAAGTTGAGTTTATACAAGAATAAWCCATTATTGGGATTATTTTAAGAARATACTRTTAKTGKAAATTTTTCCYTAATTTTAYATGGCTGTARAGAGCATGTCTTTTGCAAATGCTGGAAGACGTGAAATGAGACTCTTGAACAAAAYTGTCTCSKTATGTRACATGGAAATYATAGTTGTAGGCTTGTAGCCTATGGTTTTCCTTCACTAATTTTCTCTTGAAGCTCCTGCGTCTAATTATTTGTGGAATCTATGGTATTTCTTCAACTTATTTRCMTTKGAAGATCCAGCATCTAATTTTCTTTGTCTTCATTCCTGTGATTGCAACTGTTTTAGAAAGAGCATGGCCTTTTCCTGTGAGAGTTGTGCTCTTTGTGGTCGATGCTCAAGTTGTTAGAAATTAGGTTGACTTTTTAGGTTGCAATGTAGGCTAAGGTTAACGGTAAATTTGAAATTATGCACTGATGACATGTGCTTGACTTTTACATTTGAGCTAATGAGCTTTACAGTTTTGCATTTGACTTCTGCTATTCGAATGTTATTTTTGCTTTTGAACCTCTTTTTTTTTGGCTACTTGACTTTGAGCTTGATTTTCCTTTTGAACTTGATTTGAAACTTTGGCTCATTTCATTTTTTTGCACACTTCTTTTCCTATGTACCATTCTATTCCGAGGTTAGGTTGATGTGGGTTATGCCGATTTTTTATACTCAATATTTTTGCAGACTTGACCACGCTACTATAATGGTGGGATTCCGACGCCAATTGGCTGGTGGGTAAGCTGTATGTGGTTTTCCTGCTCTGACAGCAATGTTATGGATAAAAGTATTCTGATCAGACAAGAAACTCCAATTCCTCTTACGGATTGGTTCCATTGGTTTGATTTAAATTTTTTTTTTTAAGAAAAAACCCTGATTCCAAAATTTTAGAAACTGTGATTAGCTAGATTTCTGATCATCATGGACTCCATTTCTCTTCCCAAAATAGTCACTTTTGGTTCATGTTAGCTGACCCCATTTATGGGAATAAGGTTCTTATTGATTGATTGATTGATGGTCTCCATTTCTAGAAACTCCAGTCACACTGCTGTGATTTTCAGAAACTGTGAAGGCTCGCGATCAGATGGATTAGCTAAGGGATAAGCATCAAATTGAAATCAGTCAATGCCTGAATCATTAAGTGCTGACTCTCGTTTACCAAAAAAGAGGCATCACAACAATATACAAAATACGGAGTGCATCGCAGAGGAGCGACACAGTGCTAGTGATGAGCGATGGAGGGAAGTGTTTAAAGCCTTGCACAATGCACAATTATGAAGCCTTCCTGGATGTTAAATTTCTATATGTTAAAATGTTAAACATTCGAGTACAGTGTATCCTGTGTTGTTCTCCAAGGAATACAGGTTAGAAGACCTCACTAATTGTGAGGATTTCACCTCATYTGTATTGAAAATTAATTTCTCGAGATATTAGATTCATTTTTTTTTCTGGAGTTCATGATCAGTCATGTTTGTATCTTWTGTTAATAAAATTATGCATTTATCGACAAGATACTCGAGAATGGGCAAGGGGAGAAAATGATATGTTCATTTTGGATCGGGACGGTCCCACATTTCCACCCATGGTTCGAAAATGGAGTGGATAGGGTGGAGGTGGAGGGACAAAAGAAGCGAGTTGCCCATGTTATATAGGGTTGGATTTGTAATGTTTTCAAGAATTGTTTTTTTATCTTCAAGTATTCTGGACTTGTATTATTTTAGCTTTGGTGGTTTGGTGGTGGTGTGAAGAAGATGGAGGTGTTCAGCATTTCAGTGGTGATGAGTCGGTTATGGTTCGTGTCCAAACTGTTTTTTCTATGTGGTTGTGGCTGTTTCTATTGTGGGTTCGTGTTAAACAATTGACTGTGTTGTGTTGCTCGGGCCGGCGATTGGTGTTATTTGTTGGGATTTGTGTAGAGTTTTCCTCTGGTTACACTATCCTGACCTTTATTATTTACAGGTTGCGATGGGGTAGAGAGGGGTTAGTGGTGTAATATATAAATATTAAAAAATACCTAGAAGGCTCATTGATAGCTTGACATTTTGGGTCTCCTGCGCGGGTCAATTGCTCTCCGGTGCCATTTCAGATTCGTGCGGTACTCTATTAGCACCTGGGGCACTGCATTCAGACTCATCGGTCGATTTTTAATGTATTATAAGATCGGTGCAATGGCATTGACTATATATGAGGAATATGAGTAATCGGACTAAATAGACTGGAGGACGAAGTCTGAACAGAGTTAGTTTGAGCTCTTGACTCGAGTGCACAAATGATATGCGAGATTGAGTCACGATTGTCATCATTCGATCACAATATTGAGCATGAAATAATTAATGAGTGTTCGATCCAGGACAAGGATACGGTGAATTCGATGTAGTCGAGTTGAGTATGCCACTTACTTGAAATATATTGATCCCTCATCGCGCAGGTATCTCTGGTACTGTTGTAGTGTGCTGTGAAGTTGCGTATCTCTTGACAATAAGATTTGAACTTGCTGGTGAAAGTACACTTATTAGCCAACAAGTGATTATCATTTCTCCCCAATAAGATTAGAGGCAAAATTAACTAGCACATGTGATTACTATCATTTTCACTAAAACACTGAATTAAATTAGTGATGTGATGAATTGATTTTATATTTACCCAATTATATAATATCTAAATTTGGCCCAAATAATTTTTTGTCTTATTCTATCAATTGGTGAATAACTAACTTGGTTAGATATTGTTTAGTGAATTTTTGTTAGCAGACCATATAATTTGTGCTTAGTGGCCCTATCTTTTCTTTTAGGTTGATCCGACCCGATTAACCAAAGATAAGTGACTCTTACTACATATGAATTCGACCTGAAATACATACTAGCTAAGTTGTGGTATGTCGAAAAGTCTTCTAATAAAACATTTGTGCATATGATAGGGTCAAACTCAAGTCCTTCCTTAAACATTATCAAGTTGTGTAACCTCGCTCTATAAGTTGTCCCCCAAACTCATTCACCGGAGGTCAATCAACTCCCACTCCACCATGTCACATGGATATGACTCGATATGTACACCAGATTTATGATAGGTGAGTACCTCGGTGTACACCAAACTTACCGTTATCAAACTGCATAGCACTTGAACCAGCAAGACGTCACTTGTGGCCCCGTCTTTTGAAAGAGATGTATCCTTTGCCTAACAAGTGGACCATTTTCTCATCCCCAACAACTAAACTACTAACAAGTTCTATCACTTCACAAACAGAACCCAGACACTCACTTAGTCACTTATCTTATCATTTTATTTTTATTGTTGTCAATTCCTTATTATTTTGCTTATTTTATGTATATAATAGAACAAGCTAAGAGACATCATGAGACAGGCAACAAACAACATACAATGTGGATTTAAGATGAGAGATAGTTATGAAAGCAACATTTAGATAATGTTCAATGTTAATCACCAGAAAAAATAAAAAAAATAAGAGAATAAAAATAAATAGAGGATTTGGCTCTTTTCTTATTCTTTTCACTTTTTCACTTTCTTTCAGAAACTTGTAAACAGTTTTTAGTTGTTTCTATAAATTGACATATTTAGTTATTGTATGAACTAGAAATTTTTGTAAGTAGTGTTTGGTATGTATCTAATATGTACAAAGTGTAGCTAGATTACTAGATCTTTTGAGATATTTTTTGAAAATGAACTATCTCATATGGTCTAAGATACAAGTACGGTTTCTTTTAATTAATAGCCTAAGGTGTCAAATAAAAATCCTATAAAAGATTTGAAAGTTTGAAACTAACTCGTATGTTTAAAAGTTTAAAATTTTGAAAGATTTCTTAAAACAATATTGTTATTACTCGTATTTATTTTCGTTAATATTAACCGTGAAAACTTGGTGGTCGACCTCCCTAGTGCCTAGTGACAAAAGTTTAGTGTGATCATACTACATGCTAAACTTGTAGAGTTGAATTGAATTTACTTGTGAGATATGCCTTCGATCATCTAGCACAATAAATTTCGTTTGTCTTATTAGCGCATCTTCAATTCCATCCTAAATTTATTCTTTTTCACATGAGATTATGCATATAATAATAATAATAATAATAATAATAATAATAATAATAATAACAATAATAATAATAATAATAATAATAATAATAAAATAAGCTATTTGACATACTTAAGAACACTTGTCACATAATCACCAATCCAACTAGAATAATGTTGCAATTGATTCAACCTACACTCTTAATTCTACTAGTGTATATTGAGCATTTACTCTTAACCCTATTAGACTGAAAGGAAACTACTACTTTTTGAGTTCACTTCTTATACTCAACTAAGCTAATAGACATGTTTTCAAAAAGTTACATACGAATTCAAATTTTTATTATTGTATCCAAAATCGTGTTAGTTCCCGTATTTTTAACATGTAATAATTGAATATTTTATATCCAACAAAAAATATTCTTTTGTTGTACCTAAAAATAACGGAGGAATGAAATGATTAAGTGATATGCATTAGCTAAGTGCAATATAATACAAGTGGGTTTTGGTTTAACTAATTTCCTTAAAGATAATTAGGTGTACTAAATCACGTTAACATATCAAAAGACTTTAAAAATAATTCACATACATGTGAATTGAACTTGTTTAATTGGGAGACGGTTTAGTTAATTAAGGTAKAAAAAAAGTGAGATTACYTATTATGGCCTAATTGTATACATCATTTATTGTACATTGCTTAAGATAAGATTAAAATGGATTATCTTATTGTCTTAATTTGATACCCTAATAAGTCTATTATTATTGTGATTAAATATAATTATTATGTGTTATTTTTGTTCGACTCGTTTTATTAACAGTAGTTGATCATTACGCTAATATCAACCAATTATAGTCATTAGTGAATGAAATGGTGATCGAATGCCTTATTGAATCTCATTTACTATCCTACTTACTAAATCTCATTTACATCTTACCTTATTGAAGATATATCTAAAATGATGAGAATGAAAAAAAGAAAGGAAAGAGTAAAAAAAGAATGCCTAAAATGCTAGGGTTGTACAGTATGGTATGATATGAACACAAAGAAGAGTAGCAATTAAGAAATTTATGTATTATATGATGCATGCATTATGTTCAAAGGAAAATGCTTTATAGAAATGAGACTTAAAAGGGAAATATTGAGAAAGGCCATATGCATGAATTGCATTGATTTACACATGTTTTTATCATCAACTTATAAATTTCTAGTTTGTGTGCTTTGAATTATAATACGAGTAAAAAAAAAGTACGGTTAAAAAAAGTGTAAAAGAACAAGTTTTGTCTGAAAAAACATAATATTTTATATCGTTAAGTATGAGTGTATGACAAGTCATAGGACATGCATAGCTCAAAATTTGATTTCAAAAACATAAAAGTGTCACACGATCACGATATGTATTATAAAATAGATGAAAATTTGTTCAGGCACACAAACATGGCATGAGCACATATAACATTGTATCCTGCAAAGCTATCCGCCCAATTCACATCGTACAAGCTTGAATGAAACACAACACGTCTCATCACGCCACTCATTCTTGGATTAAAGAAGATTGTACACAATGAATGATTCCCCCAAAATGGAGTGACAGTACCCAGGCCAATGTAACATAATGTAGAAAGTGTGCAATTATGTTTATGGTTAGCTAGTTTGGTGAAAGAAAATGCTAATAATCTTCAAAGCAAGATTAAGATTAGGTTATTTTCTTGCTTGCCTCAACAAATGAGAACATAATGTACCATTGAAGTAATTCAAAATGCTTAAGGCTCATCTATTGCATCTAATTGATTACTTAATTCGTGATTATTATGTTTATTTCTTAACCTAGCAATCTACTATTTGTCTATGCCTATAATGTGATTGAGAAAACAATTACGCAACTAAAAAAACAATAGAATCTCGCATAAAAATATGATGATCAATTGGACACAAGACCTCAAATATAACATTACCGCTAGCTCAAGACTTCATTATCGATTGTACGTACGCAGATCGATCTAAATATGATGATACTTTGAACTATATAGTGACAGTATATGCATATGTTACATCATGATACTGATTAATTCTATAAATAACTATGATATTAACTAAAATTGTTGTATTGGGACGTGTAAATTTGCTATTCATAAAGATTATCAACGATTATGGCCTACCTTAGCTTATGCCCAAACTCACAAGAAAGCAAGTTATTAAGCCTTAAAAAGGTTCTAGCTTAGCTTGTTGACATGAAAGGAACATACAAAGAATAATTAAGGGTTGTTATATGGCAAGAGGAGTGACAGCCTGGTAAAATAGCCTCTTAATTAAGATGTTTATAATCATGCAAAGATCAAAGCTAAGTAACCCACTAAACATCAAGTCTATATACTTCCTCCGTATCAATTAAACGCAACAAACAAATTTTCACGCATTTCGAGGTTGAGATTTAACGATGTAAACGAGCAAATTATTCAAAATAATTTTAACACAATGAAGAATGAGAATATAACTAATTGTATTAAAATTATTTGATTAATTCCCTCTATTTACATTGTTAAATCTCAACCTCGAAATACGTAAAATTCATTTGTTGCGTTTAATTTGATACGGAGGAAGTATAACTTTTATAAGAACTAATTATTGGTGATACATAATCCGTTCAGTGGTGATTAAGGTTGAATTAACTTAGTAAGGCGAACCGAGTGGACTACCATCCCACAAGACAATTGGATGGGAACTGAAACCAGATCATCCATAAATCGCACCAGGATTCAGATTAGCCCCTAAGGGTGAACCGAGGGGAAATTAAGCACGGAAAAAATATTCAATCATTTTCTGCAAACCACCACCCTACAATGGACCCAAAATGTGCCTGATTTGTGAAAACTCAACAGGCCAAAGACATTGATGTGTTCCTTTCAAAGAAGGTACTTCTTGTGTGATCAATTGGAAACACTATTTTTCTTCTTAGTACCATTATTAATTTATTACAGCTCTTGTTTGATGTTATTGATTTTCGACTTTGCAACTCTAATTTGCCATCCTACTATTTTTTTTTTATAGGTAATGGGATAGCCTTTTTTTTATATGTTATACACTTTCTTTTATCACACGTGTCGTCCTTTAAACGGTCAATTTTTGGGATACAAATGTGGAAATCATGAATAAAGCCTCGATATAGCCATTTATCATACCTCTTTGATTAAACATGAACAATTGTTTGAAGTTATTTTTTTTATGTAAATGAGCCATTAATACAATACAATTATTTACATGTTGCATTATATAAATATATAATATATACGATAAAATAAATATTGTTCGTATTGTCTACTAATATTATATAGATTTGATGTCATTAATTGCATTGTGTCGTTGTCAATTTACTTGTAAGTTAATCCAAGTTTGTCTTAATAATATATAGCTTCTCGATCTATATATTCACCAATATTATTATTACTCCATCCATATTAAAAATACACGCTAGTAGTCAATTAAGTTTTAAATAGTACACGGTAAATAGTACGAAGGGCGCGATATTGAAATAAATTTGATCTCAAATTTGAGTACAACCTCTCGAGACGCTATCGAGCAATCGACTTCAGGTTGGCATAATCATCATCCCAAACAAGCATTTCATTGTTTGAGCTTCAATCGTCCTTCAAAGTATGCATTTATACTTGAAACAAACAAGCTAAGTACAATTATAGGCTGAAAAGCAAAGGCCTCGTGCCCTTGTCCACAATCATATGTGATACTTATTACACCATCATTGACTCATTGTACTAAACTTGTAACTCCTTGTAAGATATTAAATATACAATTACCAAAAAAAAAAGTACATAAAATTTACAATTTACAAACAAAAATAATTAACATTTATTTAGTTTTTATCATCATTTTGTACATTATATTTTTTAAAAATAATAACTTCTTATATAGTGGCGTAGGGGTGCTTATTGAGCTGGGCAACTCGCGAGCAGCTCGTGTTCGACTCGGTCAAAACTCGGTCACGCTCGACTCGAGTTAGCTCGTGTTCTCGAATGAGCTCGAAACTCGATGATTTACATAAAAATCAATAATTTACAGTATATATTTGAAAACATAAATTTTCTATTATACTTTATTAAACTAAATTAATACACTATAAAGAAAAAAATTATGTAAAGAATTGAAAATTAGTCAATAATTTTCTCAAAAAAATGTAGATTTCAAGAGGGCTTAACATTAGACAAGCAGCTCGTGATCGCTCGGCTCGACTCGATAACTAACGAGCACGAGTCGAGCAACCCCAGCTCGTGATCGACTCGCTCGATAAGCACCCCTACGTTTCATAAATTCATACTCCCTCTCTCTTTTTTATTTGCTACATTTTCCTTATTTGGATGTCTCAAATTACTTACGGAGTACTACTATACATTTCTAAGTATATATTTTGGTGTATGGTCTTGTATACTTTTTAACTATTCTACTCTTCCTTTTGCTTATTAGTTTATTCCTATCAATAACCCCCAAAAGTAACGCAATAATTATTTTTTATCTCATCATTTATGTACTATGTAATGAGACCTGCATATTTCTTGGTTTTTGTGAAAAATACAATGTAACAAGTAAAAGAAGACAGGTGGAGTAAATACTTTGGACTACATAATTACACACATTGCTTGGCTACTTCATGTAGCCATGTAGGTAGTAAAAAAATCTATTTTACCTCCGTACTCCTTTGTGCATATTTTAGCTATTACGTCTTTTATTTTAAATGTTTAATTAAATTTTGTTACGACGTTCATTGTGAAAATAAATTTTATCTCTAACTCTCTTATAACACAGGTCTCTTTGTATATAATATGATTCTTTCGCAGATCTATGTCAACCAAAAAAATGTCGTCTGAAATTATTCGATTTAATAATTATATGTCTCCGTAACAACTATAAACAATTAAAGGACAAGTATATTTCTTATTAGCATGTACTCATAGTATATTTATACTTATATAATAAAAAAAGTTCATCAAAAGTTCTTCGTTTACTTAGAAGTTTGAAGTATCACAACCAACATATATATAGGTAGCTTAAATGTCACCATCAAAATGATAGTGATTAGAGATCTTCATCACAAGAAATTTGCAAGAAAACTATTTTGAAAAAGTGTTTCTTTTCTTTTTATAAAAGAATAATAATGAGCCATTATCAATCTTTCATCACTAACGGTCAATTAAGTAAGCAAATCTTAGGGATTTCATTAATTAATCTAATCAAATTAAATCCCCACTAAACCAAAGCCAAATCTTCTCATGCATATATAAGCAGTGTTCTTGTTTGACTTTCTTGCTTTCGTTTTCTTATTTTTTATCTTTTTATGCAATGTGTGATGTATATATACTATATATATGCATATTTAATCATCATTAATTAATCATTAATTTTWTTATTATTGCTAAATAATRTAGTATGAGTTTGACCTTATTCCTATGTAATACAACCATTTCGCATGTTAATTTGAATCTTGAACGATCGCACATCTTCCTTATACCAATAATGAATATAAACTAGTGAGCTACATACCTACCAAATGATTAATAATGATTTTACAAATTAATTAAATAATGTATCTAATCAATATAATCTAAACTCTAACGATATATTGTAGGGTCTGTTTGGTTCAATTTATTTTTACTTATGTGAATTTATTTGAACTTTTTTTAAAAACTCATTTTGGCTTTTTTTTAAAAAAAAGAGGATATTTATAACTTTGTTCTTTTAAACTTATATTTTACTATTTAGAACTTATTTTTTATGAATATAAGTAATCTTATGTGTCACACTATGACACGCACACAAAATAACTAAGTAAATTTATTTGATCATTATTACTATCGACGACTTTCTCAGTTTTGCCCAGAATTTCTCCCGCACTTTAAGAGTCATGAAGGATCATCCCTCACCAAGTTTCAACCCTAAATATTGAGTGTCGTGTCTCTCATATAGTCATGTGTGTTTCACTGTCTGTGATGAGTTCGAAAGAAACGTCTTTCGAAACTTCATCGATCACATCTCCTAATTTTGACTCCCAAATTTTGCGCGGAATCATTATGTAATCGTAGTTACGGGAGGCCAAATCGTTAGGTTTTTTGGCTCTTTAAGAAAATAGTCAGATCCGGACAAAACCTCATTTTCATAATGTATATAAATCAAACCGGTTTTGGCCCTAGAGCAATTTTGCCCAAAATTCTCCCAACTCCTTAAGAATCGCGGGGGACGACCGTTTGCCAATGCAAAGAATCTATCTCAAACAGCGAGTTTTGTGTCTCCCACAAAACGTGTCGACGGCTGGAAGGTTATTGCGTGCGGCATTAAAAAAGTCACCTCAATATTCCTAGTTTTGGCTATATATTTGCATGGCTTCATTATATGGCTGTGGAACCTACCACCACCAAGTTTTTGTCAGTTTTAAAAAAATTTGTCCGAAAGCCTCATTCAATGATAATAATCCACGTTTTGCCCCCTGAAATTTTTGTTTCAAACGGCTATCTTAGTTTACCGAAAATTCTAAAGGTCTGATAATGGTCTCTCCGCCATTTCAAGGTTGAATGTTCTGTTCTTGTTGCGTCCTACAAGTTGTTTCGACGCTTTTATATTGAGCAGTTAACGGTCTCAAAAGTCCCCCCATATGGAATCTTTTGGCCCCAAAATTTGTTCGTGGTTCATCAAATAACCATGGAAATCATGATAAAATTTTGCAACTCATCACAAAAAAAATTGACCAAAAGTTCAATTTTCGTGGGATTATAATCTTAAAAACACGCGGTCATTCGTATTTTCTTGAAATTGTGCCACGCTCCGTTAAGGGTCACATATATTACCCACGCCAAATTTTAGCTCTAAAAAACATACTCAACATACCCAATCCCTCTACACGTCAGCTCGTGTCTACAAACAAAGGAAGCCAACAAAAATCACCTCAGATTGAGTCATTTACACCTCAATTTTTTGTGCCTTCATCATAGACCATGAACAAATTGTGTACATAACGATAGAGTTCGAACTGAAACAACTACTTTAAGCACATAAAGTGCTTACCACTTTTTCTGTGAGATCATTGTAGATGTAGATATTTCTCATTCATGGCAATTATGTTATACAAAAAGTGATGAATGTTCATGCCCAAGAAAAGCACAATAGGAGTTCTATTTGTTGGTTGAGCATATCAACCGCTGAGAATCTATAATAATATCTTTAGTGGTGGTCTGATCTCTTTTAATGTATTAGTTGCATTGTACAGTAGACTGTGTGACTTTTTTTCGTGTGATCTTTTTTGCATTCTCTTTGCCATCTTTTACATCTTTATTTGCTCTTTGCTAATTATTCATAATCATAACTAAAAATATGATTTATATATACAAAACCTGCTACAAAAATGACCTATTAACTGTACATCTCCACTAAAAAAAAAACGCTTTTTTTTCGTTATTCGGTCTATGGAGCTTAGCTCCGACTACATTCAAATTTGACCTGACTGCATACCTAGTTTACGATGGTGAATTGGACCTCCGAACAAGAGTTCTACATACGGCAAAGTCGAACTCGAGACCTCCCTTAACCGACATGAAGTTGCTTACTACTTGAGTCGACTCTCTCTTATTCCAACAATACTAATAAGCTTGTTTAAGTCCAATTCTAACTAGTATCATCCAAAGGAATCAATATCACAATGTCACATTACACAATCTAGTGAGGTTTTTATCATTTTTATTTGTTTTTGATTTTGTGGATTGTATTGTAATGTAGGGCGTCGTAAACATGTCATATCGAGTGAGATTAAGAGAGTCTGAAATTGATTTGACTTAAATTGTCGAGGCTTGATCTAATGTGACGTGACCCTTAAGTATTCTTGAAAAATATGTTTTTATCAATTATTTAAATGCATTTTTAGATTTATGAAAAATCGTTAATCAATTTAGAAAATGAGGTTAGTAACGATTATTAGTTTTTAATTAGCTAGCTGGGTGTATTATGAAATCACATAAGTAGGTTAGCCTTTTTTGAGAGGTAATAAGTAACAAGGTTCTACTTCCACTGAATTAGGAAGAACACTTGTATTTTCATTTAATTTTAAAATTTTAAATTGAAAAATGAAGAAAAATACTTTTCATGAAAAATGATGTTTTACGCTCGATCGAATGGAGCCTAAGTGAATAGTTATGCGACACATTCACAAATGGTGCAAGTATTTAATAGGAGACAAAAGTAAAATCAGATAACCAATTTCTACATTTCCAATCATATGACATAAGTAGATATAACTCTCAATAATAGAATTCTAGTGTGTTCTTGTGTAATGTTACATTTTCAACCCAAGAATGAAGCAAGCCAATCATTTATCTTCATATGCTCCCTCCGTGTCTCTAGTAGTTTGCAACGTTTGCTTTTTTTGCGATCTTTAAGGCACGTATTTGACCATACTTATTTTTAATATCATGCTAGTAAAAATTATGAAATTTATATGATTAGAAACTATACGTTAAGCTGATGAATCAAACAAGATCTCCAACTATAGTGTTTTAACGTGTTTACTGATAAAAACTAAGGATCAAACTTGTGTAGAAGTTTAACCTCAAAAAAGTAAACGATGCGAACAATTCGGGAAAAGAAAACAGAAAATGAAATATGCAGAATTTATCTTTTGTTGGCATATATGGGAATTGGATTTCTTTGACAGGCTTTAATGGCGCAATATCATCCATCTTTAGCCAGAGCATGGATGGGTATCTATCTCCCACTATCCTTCTGTTTTTCCTCCCAATTCCAATTTTTTGCTCACTATATATTTACTTCTTATTCATAAATATAGCACATATATATATCAACAAATAAAGAACAAGAAGATTTTGATCTAACGGTAAAGACTTTTTAATATAAGTACGTAGTTAGTTTAATTATCAATAGAGAACTCTTTATCGCTTCATCCATACTCTCGAGTTGTTTAATTCACTAACCATAGTTAGATTTATCTCGAGAAAAAAGGGGACTTGATAAAGGCACACACCATCCCCTCACAAAAATGTTAAAAGCACACTCCGCACACCATTCAAAAGAATGTGCGTTTAACACCACCTGGAAAAAAAGTACTAATATGATAAAATCTCGGTGTTTCTTACCTATTTAGAAAAGGGTTGTTAAAATGATATACGAAGCGCTAAGATATCTACATAATGCATGTAGATGGAGTGAAACCTCCTTTCCTTGGCTATCATGTATGTGTAATGTAAGGGCGTTCTCTTAATCAAATTGGCCCTTAATAAATCTTGATTGTACTTGATTGACTTTTACTAGATCTAATTTAAAGAATTGAAGCAAATGAAATTTTTAAGACACTTGAACTTATTAACAGTTGACCTTATTAATCCCGAACTAAATTGAACTTATTTGATCTGGTTGATTTTAATGTATTTATAGGACACCTTTATTATATGTTGAAGAGTAAAGACTGAACATAACATCTTAAAAGCTTACAATTTAATGAAAATCAAAAGTCTGCTTGTTAATCTAATAATTAAGCCTCCTTGTTTCATATGGAAACCAGTTTAATCTGTCATTTTTCAGTAATTATTCTCCATTATAATATAATAAATAATATAATAATATAATAATAATAAAATAATTGTTATAACAGAAGCGATAGAATGCAAAGATAAACAAGAACAAGACACACAGATTACGTGGTTCACCGACAATGCGTCGGCTACGTCCACAGGCAGAGGAGAGTGACAGTATTTGATTTGAGGAAAGATTACATAGTACAGAATCAGAATAGTGCTAGGTTACGGAAATAAGGAGTATATATAAGACTCCTAAACAGAAACAGAAGAGCCCAAGAATAGTCCAAGAACAGAAACCATAACCCAACAGACATACAAGCGTCGGCTACGTCCACAGCGAGACCCCCGTACAAAGTTAACGAAGTGGGAGTACAGCATACAACAGATTCAAGACACCAAACTAACAATAAATATATCTAATTATAGATCTAAATATTCTTAATTAAAAGGTATACTATTTAGTTGTAATTAATTTCCCTTTTTATTATAAAGAGCAAAACAAAACAAAAACAAACAGTTGTGCCTTTGATAGTTGATTCCTCTCCAAGTCAGAAATCACGACTGCCAACCTGGCTTTTAAGCACTTAATATTCTATGCAAGATAGATTAGAACCTAGAAAGAGTTAAATTAAACCTAATTAATTATAATTAAAAAGGTTTAAACTTTGCTGTCTTTTTAACCCCAAAGTAAAAAATTACTACTTTGGTTTCATATATACTCCGTAGTCATTTTTTCATATAAGTGTCTCACATTGAACAAAGTCGAGGGAATTAAGTACTTAGTAAGACTAAAGGTTACTCATTTCATTGTTATATGATTTTAGGTGGAAGTTTTGTAAAGTAGACTCTGATTACGAGTGTGACCCAAGCTTGCATTTAATAGTAAAATGTCTATATCTTTTCATCTCACATACTCTCTACGTCTTCCTCTAATAAAATTATCCACACATCCGTGAAATAACAAATGTAACGACTAATTCGAAAGCGAAAAAGGATTGTTTCTTTGGATTCCAACTCATATAATCCATGTCAAATTTGACTTAAGAGGGTGATTTTGCCCCACAAACAGCTGGTACCAGTAAAGAATCTTGTTCCCTCAAGTTACGTGAATATTATTATTTTCTAAGGTCATTTCTTTGCAATCTACTCTAAAATTTAGCTCAATCCAATTAATGAAGACTTCACATTATTATGGCTCATCAACTTGATATGACAGCATTAATGGGATGTAGTATCATTTTCGGTGCAACTGTTGATGTTTTTTTCATGATGTGAATAGCAATTACGGTTATAGGCTAATGAGAGCTTAGGAGTCACTACATACATTGTGGCCTTGTAGGTCTTTACATCACGCTTCGAAAATAAAGTTCGTCGTTTTTTCGTTAACGTTGATGTATGAAAAAAGTGGAACGTTTTCTTTTTGTTAAAAATATAAAATGTCGGATGTGAAATGTGATGGACATGGACTTTGCTGGTTAAGTTAAAAAGACATTTAAAATAAGTGAATCGATGATCGAACTATACAAATATGAAAAATAATTGAAACAACGCAAAATTAACGCACACTTATTAATTGATGAAACAAGCACAATGCAACATAAAGATATACTCTCCATACAACCCTAAGATCAAATGTGCTCAAGTCATTCACTTCATCCAAAGTATTATTTTCAAGTGGAGTCATGTATATGAAACAAAAGGATTATTCCAGTAATCATCGAATCTGTCTGATTCAATCAATTATTTTTAATTAATATGGAAGAATTTAGAGCCTACTCTTGAGGAATTTATTGTTGATTATTTTTCTACATTTATATAGTTAGAAATTGCCCAAAAATTCTAAAATTTACCCAACTTTTTACATAAAAAAATCCCCAAGAATAGATTGAAAAGTCAGGATATTTAAGAATGTTTATTGATTACCCAATGATAGAAATTCAATAAATTTGCATCAATATCACTGTATTTATGGCAAACTACAAGATGTCTTTTTCTAACAGATTCATCACCATTAATTAGGCAAGCACAATAAAACTTTGCATAAAAAAGAAGGAAAAAATAAGGTAGCAATTCTTCATAAATGTAGATTGAGCCACAAAAAGAATAAGATAAGCAAATGTAGTAAATTTTCATATTACATAATATAAAGTTGGGAACAATACGTTACGTGTCAAAAGGTTTAAAAAAAAACCCTTTTGTCTTTTATCTACTACTACAATATATGCCTACATCTCTTACATGTGGATGTGATAATACAGAAATTCCCATATCTAGGGGTAGCAATTAGTTTCTAAATTATACAAATTTTCGAGATTTCTTCTTCGAGCAATCCTCGAAAAGGAAGAAAAAAAATTGAATCGTCTTAGAGGCAATCTCCGGRATAGGGAGAGAAACA
Organism: Bassia scoparia; assembly: GCA_008642245.1. Taxonomy (NCBI): domain Eukaryota; kingdom Viridiplantae; phylum Streptophyta; class Magnoliopsida; order Caryophyllales; family Amaranthaceae; genus Bassia; species Bassia scoparia. The sequence goes on from SNQN01001851.1 coordinate 73,352, forward strand.
TCGAGTCGTGATGGAGTGATCTCGATCATGCTGGTAGAATCGCTGTCCAAACGAAGAATTTCTCTATATACATGTCTAGCCTTGTCGAAATGGAAAGCCAAACTAGTAGAATTATACAAAGGATTTGATGAATTGGTAAAGGGGTCATAGCTCAACTTTCATTTGTGCATTAGGGATTGTACCTGTAAATCGAATATCATTCAACTGCATTAGAAGCTTAGAATCGAACCAACAGATTTAAGATTTTGCATCCAGCAATATTTATCGACGATGATCGTTTATCCTCACCTGCAGGAACATTTTGTGTCTGATTTGGTGCAATTCCCATTTGGACAATACTTTGGAGATCATCCTCCCAAAGATTTGGCATCTAAACAACAACAAAAACAAACTAAATCAGACTTCACACTACTTTAACAGCATTCATTTGCCTGACTTTTATAGCATGAAGAGTACCCTTCACTCCAAGTATGTTGAATTTTGCAATTTACCTGACTCATAGGGTCAACAAAACCATCAATCAAGGGCAAGGGGACGTTCGGGTTTCGCCGGAGTCCGGCACCGTTCATAGGGTTTGCTAAGAAGTGATTCTCAATCCCATTAGGGGCACCATTTGGCATAGGTAGTGACATTTGCTGGTTTGATTGGTAACCATAAGGAAATGCTTGAGCTGAATTCTGATCTACTGAGTACATTGCTTGTTGCATTGAAGACCCTCTTGATTGAAACATCTAAATTCACCAAATTTTCAAATAATAATCAGTAAATTTTGCACTATCAATCAATCAAAGCCTTAATCYCATAAGTGGAGTCTGCTACATTAACCAAAAGTGATAATCCCGATAATTATCGAAAATAATATATATACTGAATTGGGGTAAAAAATTTACCTCCTTYGAGAGAAGAGCTTCCATGTTAAACTCCATTCTAGGATTCACAGTAGCTAATTTCATGGAAAGAAACTGCAAAATTAAAGATATAATCATGTAAATTAACTTTACATTTAAGAAATAATCATTGAGTAACAGCTAATAATTAATCAAAAAAAAATTCCCTTTTAATAACAATAAATGAAATTAGTGTTAAAATTGGTAACAAACCTCAACTTGACGCTGCAATGATTGCACATAATTTATGATCTCATCAAGAACAGTTGCTTTTCCAGTAACCTATGATCCAAAAAAAGAAAAATTTGCATTCAATTTCAAGATSATTACATAAAACACCCCAATTTTTGCTCAAATCYATACATTTAATACCTTTATTTATAGRAAAAAAAAAATCTCTTTTGTTTAAGGAAAAATTACCTTGTTGCAACCAGGAACAAGATCTTGAAGAAACTTCATTCTCTCACTGATTTTCTCTCTTCTAACCTGTAAAACCCATTTAAAAATCAGACAAAATTAACATCAAATCAGATTATTAAATTATTATTATTGAATAAAACTGAAAATTGGGATGATAATAATAAGATGAAATTTGAGTTAATAAATCAGAATTCAGGAATCATACTCTTTCAGCAAGACTATGACTATCAGTAGCTTGGCCTCTTCTAGCTCTGACATGAATATAATCCTTTGGTGGTTCTGGTTTTGATGCTTCTTTATTAGACTCCCCTGCATTTTGTTCTGCATTTTCCTTTTTTGCTTCTTTTTCATCAATTTTGCTTTTTTTGGCATTTGATTCCTCATTTTCAACTTCAACCTGAATCAGAAATTATTTAATTTTTATTGACTAAAAAAATCAATGAGCCCAAATTAATATCTCACAATTATCCATTTTTCATGCATACTATAATCACAAGGTCAAGAATTTATACTTTTATATAGTACTAATCAAATTAAGAATCTAAATCCAGGTAAAAAATTACAAAGTCAATTGGGTGAATAATGTTGTAAAATTAATAATCATGAATTGTTTAATGAACAGTAATAATACAGTAAATGAAACAAAAGAGACAACTAAAAAAAATTACTCAGATTATTCAGAATGTCAAAAGTACAGTAACATGCTGTTGCAATTAAATTTTGAAGCAGTGAGACATAAACATAAAATTTCTGACCCAATTACTGAAATGACATAACAAAAAAAACTTAGATTTAAATTTTATATAATGTTTTATGTTTACCTTCTCATCTTTGGTCTCCTTGACTTTGGCCTTAGAAGCAGCCTTCCTTTTCCTTGATATTAGCATCATTTTGAGCTTTAACAGCAGCAATTTCAGCAACTGTGTTTGCTCAGAAACTGAGAACTTCTCTTGAATCACCCAATCACCATTTTCACCCAATTCTTATCAGAATTCACTCTTGACAATTTCCCAGATTCCAATTTTGCAACTGATCTATTGTTATTAGCATTATTATTACTGTTATTATCAAAATCAGCAAAATTTCTACTACCATTGTTGTTATTTCCAAAGCAGGAAAATTTAGCAGCTCTTTCAACAAATCCAGGGTCAGCATTCAAAGATCCCAGATTATGGTGATTGGGTAATTACCAGAATTATTACCCAACATCATCAAAGAAGAAAGAATTGAATTTTGAAGGAGGAGAATTCAAGGGTGTGCTATAAGAAGAATTATTGGTGCTATTATTCCCAGTGCAATGCCAAGAATGAGGTGAAATTCACCAGAATCACAGATGCTTCCCAGCCGTCCGATCAGCTCTCTGATCATCATGCCATCACCACAGCCGTGTGATGAGGATGATGGGTGCTGCTGTTTAGGGGATGACACAATTGAGGCTAAGAGCTGACTCAAAAGGGTCATTTTGGTCAATTGAGGTGTCCCAATTGGGTTGGAAATAGCAATTTGAAGGTGATTCCATCATCCCTATTTTGCACCATTTTGCTCATTTTCCATTTTGGAAATTAAAAAGATTAAAGATTCAATCTTTAAGCAAAAATGTGGGAATTTTTTTTTTTAGAAAGATTCAATTTTTATGCAAAATAAAATGTGGTTTTTTCGGGATTGCAAGAATTATCAAAGTTGGATTGAAATTTCTTTGAGATGAAGTGAAAAAAAGGAAGAGGGATTTATATTTTTGTATTTAGGAAGATTTGAGGATTATTTGAAGGAGTATTGGAGAGAAATGAAAGAAGAGAGAGTGAGCTCTTGTAGTCACTCAATGATAAAGAGATGGGTGAGATAGAAAGCGATGTGAGCAAATTAAAATTTTTTAGGAGAGAGAAAGTGATGGAGAGAGAGGTGAAATGAAGAAAGTGGAATGTAAGCAAAGAGGACTTGGAAGAAATACTCCAGATTTTCTGCTTCTTCTGAACTTTTTTTTTTTCCTTTTTTTATATCCCCATTTAAATAAGATAATGAATTTAATTTAATTTATTTTTTTGTGGGATGTTTTTTCTTTTAAGGGATTTGGGGTGGTGGTTCAATTAATATTTCTTCTATTTTTTTTACTCGTAGCACTTTAGAAAAAACGGATTCTTAACAAAAAAAATTTAAAGGAGAGATTGAAAGAATAAAATTAATTGAACCAATTGATAAGTGAGACAAAGATAATTCATTTTCTATTACAGAAAAAACGATATACTCCGTACAAAGTAATTAAATTATGTTTTCTTAAATAGAAAATTATGCGAGTGAAAAGAAATAGTCCAATAATTTTAAGAAAATGATTTTTGTAAATGTGTTTTAGTAGTTATTTGTTGGACTCTTATGGCCCATCAAATCAAGGGTGGTTTACCTTTGGCATGCATTTGGCATGGCAAGCACCTAAATCTCTAATTAAGGGTAGACGAGCTCTCAACTTAGTTTGTATGTTTCAATCAAACAATAATTTTAGTGCAAAGTTGTAATTGAACAAATTTATATTAAGCTTCTACTAGAGAGTGCATTAAAATGATAAAATTTACTATTATAGTGCTGATAAAGGTACACAACAAAGTCGATCACTCGAATTTTAGCTATTTACTTCCACTAAAATATTCATGTCTAACTATATATTCTTGTGATACGAGTTTATAAATGAACTAAGTGTGTCCCAAAAGAGTTTTCATAGATGTGTTTTTGTAGTCATTTGTTGGACCTCTTTGAGCCCATCGAGTTGATGGTGATTTACCTTTGGTTCACCTTTTGGCATAGTAAGCCTCTAAACTCTGATTGAGTGTTTGTTTATGAGCTCTCAACTTAATTTGATGTTTCAATCTATCAAATTATAATTTTAATACAAAGTTTATTTGTAATCAAATAAATTTATAACTCCGTAATGAACTTCTCATAGAGAGCGCATTGAGAAGAAATGAAATTAAATTTCACTATTTTAATTCTAGTTATTATTAAGGGTACACATTTGTAAAATATCCAAGGTTACTCGAATTTTAGCTATTTAATTCAATTAGAATATTTCATGTGCAGCTATATTTTTGTGATCGAAGTTTTACAAGTGATATAATAAAATGTATCCCAAATATTATACTTCCTCTATTTTTTTAATTTGGATGTCAATCATGTCATCATCAACATTTTCAATCATCTTATAATAAATATTCTAGTGTTTATCGTGAAGCTAATCGCTGCGCGGACTATCTGGCATCTTTGAGTCATTATGCTCCTTCCCATCAGAACATTGATCCTTTTGTTGATACCAATTTTTCTTTTTTCCTAGAATTTGATCGGCTAGGTTACAGTCTTGAGAGAAGACTGTCCTAGTCATTCTTCTAACTACCGTCTACTTTACTTCTTAAAAAAAATATTCTAGTGTATTTTTCAAAAAAAAAAATGTTAACATAAAAATTGTTGTGCCGACTAGCTCACCTAAAGTCTACAGAAGTACAAATGTTACTATTTCTAAAGCATTGTATTAATTACATCATAAACAGGCACAATATATTGAATAGCTTTTATAAAAAAAAAAAAAAAAAAAAAGGAAAAAAGGAAACTACTTCATTTGAAGTTTTAGAGATAAGACCACAAACTCCAAAAAAACCAAACTCTCATATGTGAGCAAAATAATTCAAGGGTGTTGGCTTTGATGTTGGTTACCCCAAATTTGTGTTGGCACTAATTGGGAGATTAATGGATAATGCATAAATCTTAATCACATTGTGCCTCAAAATAAAAATTTGTCCTAATTAAGTATTTAACTCTAGATCTGAAGTCTTAACTATCATTTTAAAAATTTTATTGAAATAATCCATGGACTAAAACGGATAAATGATTTTCTAAAAGGTTCAATAAATACAAATATTGCTTTAATTTTGATAAATTTGTGCACCGACTATATTTTCTTATTATTTATTAGGTTTCTTCTATTAGACTGTGATGAGTTAAAATGGAATTGATTGAGCTAAAACCAACCAAAATTGTACGAAGCAATGTACAGTAGAATAATATAATAAAATTAAAAGTCAATTGAATTAGACCGAAAATAAGTTTTAAAACGCGCTATTGATATTCCAATACAAAGCAAAAAAGRTTTGTAAAGTCAATGTCATTATAGTAAATTCCGTACTTAATGAAATCATCTTTTGAGATTATCTTCAAACTTACGTAATGGGAAAATTTTGAAGCTAAGGGAAAAACAAGAAAAGAAACTCCAACAAAATGAATGAGGCAATTCAGCTCAAATCAAAGGCCAAAAAGTAAATAGTGTTCTCTTTTGTAATGTTCTTTCTGGAAATTTCTTGAGTGATCTTAAGTGAGTAGAGTTATGTGACAACAATTTTATTGCTTACAAGTATTTCCTTGCATGGTATAGTTGCCTACCATGTATGCATCATCTAGACATGACCGTTTAGGTTAGTTATAAATGAGCTCGATTAGTCGGGTTGTTTAATCATTGAGCTCGATTTAATTTGTCAAGGTTCGTGTTATTTCCGTGCCAATTTGTTTGCCTCTGAGATCGAGTTGTAGGATAGGTTACTTCAATTAGCTCAAACATCGATCTAATAGAGTGGTGTACATATACACTTTTCGAATTTAAATATACTCATACTTTAGATATATCATTAGTATGACATATAGGCATGGAGTCCTAACATTTCTATATGTTTAGGTCCTAGGATACTACTACACATTGAGTGATGCAAAAAAATTAACCTTTTCATTTTATTACAAATTTGTTCATTAGTTTCTCTCTAATGAAAACAAAAACTTTTTTAATTTATAAATTGATCTTACATTTTGGGGGTTAAAAGTTATAAACACTCCATATTCTATCGATGCGTGCGTTCACTACTGTTTTGGGAAAAACAGTGAATAATGTATTATACCATGAGTGAACTCATACTAGAATGAATAAATGAGAAAAATACGGAGACTAAGAAAATAAGTTTTGAAAATGAGCCTTAGGCAAATACTTGATGAGCTTAATGAAGTTGACATCTCTTGCTTGGTTCACCTATACAAATTGTATAAATGCTACCAAGTTTATTCTTTATACTCCGTACCAAATAGCTGGTTACTTTTCATAAATGATTAACCATAAAAACAAACACCCCGTAAAAGATATCGAAATGCGAAAGGTAATATATACACCAATACCATAGCCTTATTAAACATATACGTTACAACATAATCACAATGTGAACTCGATTATCATGTCCAAAGGGCTCATAAAAATTAATACAAAATAACAACCATAAAATATATAAATATACATCAAAGTCTTCCTAAAACAAGAGGAGAAATTTCTTATACTTTATAGTACATGCATTAAAATATATGTTACACATATTAAATCACATTTTTGGTCCACTAGAATATATATAACAAAATAAATAAAATGAGGAATGTTTGGGAGAAAGAGGTAGGAAGCTATAGTTGTGGTATGGGTGAGCTTGGCCTTAACTGGCGCAGCAGGACACACATTGGCTACGTTGTCATCAAGTAGGAAAACTTCATTATTATCTATCATTTTTTATTTTCTAAGTTAATTATTATACGAAGTATATATAAATTAGTACCATTTAATTGTAATTTTAATCATTTTATAATCGATCTTGCTAACAGACGCCCGAGCGTTAGTTAAGGGTTAAATATATCTCTTAAATTAGTATAATTTTTGGAATTCATGCCAAAATCACGCGGCAATTGGTTAATTAATGTTTAGATCATTAAATATTTCCAATTTTAGTTAACTTATCTAACATCCCGGGGCGCTTGTAAGTTTAATTTAATTGAGTACTATTTAATTGTTTTGTTTTTGTGTACTTAGAGAGCTACAAAAGCGGGGATGAGACATCTCTTATTCTCGAGTCGAGTACTATTTATTTGTGTTATAATTATTTGTAGTTTAAGTTATGTACGTAGTATAGTATTTGACCATTTGCTTAGCATTTTATATGCATGGTGAGGAAATAAACATGAGACACAAGAGCACAAATTCAGGGTCATGGATGGCGTAATTTCAATAATAATTAATCTCTGTTTTGACCATTATTATTTTTTCTACTATTTTATTAATTTGGTGGATATTATTATTAAAATGCTACTACTCGTTAACTCGTATTATTACTTTGTACTCCGCATTGTGAAATGTAAGCTTGACGCTAATGAATATGTAAGTAGCCATGCTAAGTAAAGTTTGACATAGTGATAAAAATTGAACGAACAATCTTCCTCCCAGTCGTAAATTTGATATTTCCTTCCAACCAAAGGGTTTAAATTTCAAGGTAAAGAATTTTGTAATCATTTCTCGAACTTTCAAAGTCTTCAATTGAGAATTCGACTAGAGTTAATCTGAGCGAGATTTCAATTAATTTGATAAGAAATTCACCTTATTTCCCTTGAAAATATTTTGATCGAACAATTTGTGAATCATAGGTTGTGAGCAATCATGGAATATATGTATGCATCGTATAAATTATTAGTTTCACTAGATGCCTTTAATGATATTTTATTAATTATTATCATTAGTCTCTTGTTTTGACCACTTGTCCATAATAGTTCTCTAATTTAATTAGATACAAACTCATTAACTAATTCGTACTTGATTTTCAATATGATTAAAACTAGTATTTGTAACAAACAACGTTTTCATATTTTATTCATTGAAAATTATGATAAAGATATATTGTTGATTGTAGAAAATTATTGAAATTATGATAAAATGATATTATAAAAAGGAAAAGTAATTTATTGACGTTGAATTTCTTGTAATATATTGTACTTTCAATAACTTTCCAAAGCAATTACCCAAAAAAAATCATGCTTAACTGTAAATTTTGGTGTTTTTATGGAGTATATTATAAACATGGTCTTTGTTAGCTTTTGTGTTACATAAAATTATATCTTTCAAGTCGACTTGGTGATATATTATACTACTTGTATATAGCCTCATCAGTTTAGAAACTTGGCACACCGTCGTAGGCTTGACATATAGACTTTCTCGACACGGCATATGTTCACCTTCTGCTAATTATGAGTAACTATTTTAAATGGAGAGAATACCAGAAGTTCTTTTTTTTTTTTTTAACTTATTTGTTATTTACAGAACTTAATTTAACCTATTAATTAACTATAACCAATATTTATTTGAACATGTATAAATGTATAATCTTGAACATACATATGTATATATAGTCAATAATATTTACCTAATCAATTGAACTTCAATTAGTCATTGAACTTATTTGCATCAAACAAAACTTAATTAATATACACTGACGTGAAAATAAGTTGAAACAACAAACCCTACACATCGATTCGTCAATTTTCACTTCAACTTGATAAATATAAGGAAAATTAACATATCTCAATAACAAATTAATTAGAGGACAACAATTTCATCAGAATATAAAAAGATAGAAAGCTCCAATCTAAGTTTCTGTAAGAAGTGATGAGCAAGTTTATCGTAATAATTGAGCAATATTTTTGGATGATATACAACAAGAAAACTCAATGAAAAAAGCATCTTAATAATAGATTATTATTGAAGAAGAAGAAGAATACATACAATCTSATTGATTATTATTAGTTTAATCCATGATATAAAAACTGCCAAAAGGAAACAGAAATAAACACAGTACTAATAATAATATTGTACTTTARCATCCAAGAGAGTTAAGCAAAGCTCGATCAGAACAGTTGGTTAGAGCTTCAATCTCGATTTCAATCAATCTCGTATAGTCGCATGGGATCGATTCTTATTCCGCAAATGAAAGAAAGAATACAAAAGGCTGGCAAAGCGTRTGTTGCTTTTGTCCTTTGATTATTATCGTACAACTCTAAATCTGGTTTTAAGTGGTGACTAAGACTAACTGTGTTTTTTTTTTTTGCCAGCGTTTTTCTTCTGTTTTTCTGCTTTTTGTGCACCAAATTAAATCTTATGTTTCTTACTTTAGTCCATTGTTTTTGAATTTTCAATCCCAAATTCATTTCTTAAAGTCAATTTTTAGGTGTGACATGATATATCCAACTATGAAATTATTAATACTATATGGATGAAAGAATGATCAAATCCAATCTGTTAGAAAAGTAGAATTATTACATACATTGCATTAAATTTGATATTGAGATTGATATGATATTACAATATTTGTAACCTAATCATATCACAGTAGTTTTGAGTATTGCCAAAAACTAAATAAAATTATTGCTTATGATCGAGTACCATATACTCCGTACATAGAGACGATGTAAACCACGATTATTATTATTATTATTATGATTATTATTATTGTTATTATTAATTTACTATATTATTATATACATAATGATTTAGATTCGGCTAGAGATTTGCATTCCGAAAGAACATAGGCCCATCCAACTAATTCCCAATGGAAGAAATCGAAGAATTCTTGACAAAAATAACTTGTAGACTTGAACCAAATTAAATTGAAATCAATTGTGGTCGTATTGGTTTGTGGGTACTGCAAATACATCCTTGAGATTGATATACAAGGGGGAGGGGGATTGTCGTTGATTTGATTAAATCACCGAGGTCAGAAATAACTTGCTAGCTCTCCAAATTACCGCCTGGATATTAGTGGTTTTTTTGGGTAATTAGAGATATTTAGCCGTTTGGTGATAAATATTAAGAAACATAAAATTTTATTTGAAGAAATTGAAAAGCGAAGTCAAAGAGATAGAAAGAATGGGAATTGGAAAGTTGTGTTTTAGGGAAATCAAGGTTGACGGGAAAAACAATAGAAGGACAAAAGGCTTTTTTTTTTTAATAAAAAAAAATAAGTTGAAATATCAAATTTTGGGCTGATGGCCCCTTCATAATTTTTGGGGCCTTGTTCCGTGTATCACTTTGTACATGTTAATAGACTGGTCTGTTTCGGTCCGTTATTCAGATCTGTATAAGATCGTCGACTAAGAATTACTTACTATTTCATGCATCGGTGTTTAGATTCTTATTAAAATATTTGGGACAATCAAATAATATTTAAATCGACTTACTCATTATATGAAATTCTCCAATAACTGGTTGAGATTTATACTCGGCCATTTTATGGAAATTTTATCCAAACTTCATTATGTTGATAGTACAATAGATTTGGATCTCTTTGATGATGCCTTGAATTTTAGTGTTGTACTTTGGAAATAAGCTATTTCATTACCTAAAAACGAAGCATGTGGATTGTTAATGTGAATTGGACGTCGAAGTAGGCTAGATTAGTTTAATTAGGTTTAACATGTTGGTTTTAAAACTTGGATCAAAACTTTTTTCATGTCATTGCTTATGTAATAAATTTCTCATAATTATATATATAATATATATAATATATATATATACTATATATATAATATATATATTGATATATCATAAAATTATATTTAATTCGGAAGTTGTGATGCTCATGAAGTTTGTATCTTGCTATTTGCAATAGCTACGCCATAATTAGTGGCCTAAAGTGTGCTCTAGTTTAGAAGCCTAGCTAGTATATTATTGGACTACTTAGGTTAGATTTTGTAATTAATTATAATATGTTATAGATATCATGTAATAATTTTTTTATTTTATATTTAATTATGAGTATGTAATATATGATGTAAGATATATAATCAAAGAAAAATCAAGCATGTTTCCCTTTCACACGTTAGCCACTCTATAATCTTGATATTCAAGGTGTCATGTAACATCATTAATTATGATTTTCTTACATGAACTAGTAATTTAATTATTAGTTTAATTTGAGCATATATGAAATGAATGAAGAATGTTTGATTTATAAGTTAGCATTTAAAAATATAAATATTATGTTGATCGAGATGACTTTTCTTTGTGAGATTTTTTGCTTCAACTTGTTATTATATATCATGCTTTCTAATTCAAAGGTCTAATTCTTCTAAATAATTAACTCCTCTTGCAATAGACTTAGAAGCAATTTCAAAACATTATTAATTATTCAGTTTAATTTCAGGGAGTAGAATTTTTTGACTATTAAAAATGAATGAGCTTTGCTTAACAATCTTTTTTATTCATCTTCTTCATAGATATCTTCGAATTCAATGTCTTGTAGAGTTGTAGTATTAACGGGCTATACTCGAATTTAAAAACACCATAAAAACTCTTGTTTAGGGCTATGAATTATGAAAATTGGGTTGTTTGTGGAATTTCTTCTTCTTTGAAAATAAGGTGAAAATTTTATTTAATTTCCAACACTCGAATAATATTCATTTTGAACACAAATTTGGTTTGGGAAACAAACATGGAATTCATTCACGTACTTTTTCGTTCTTAAAAAAATCAAGCTTACATTTCCTCTATGACAAATCAAGCTTTTATTTTGAAATAATACAAATGTTTAATATATCGCTTCTTTTATTCTTTCACTAATTAAGCTTATATATATATATACATCTAAAACTCCGCGTTAAGATTTTTTCATGCAAAGTTAAATTT
>SNQN01001852.1:0-34631 GCA_008642245.1 Bassia scoparia
TTAAGATCATCAATGTTGTACCCAAGAGCTTTTCGATGAATACGCAAAACGTCTATCAGCTTTTTAAGCTGCTCATCATCAAGTSCAACATTGACAATCACAGGATACATCTCCTTATCATCCAAAAACACATAAAGAGTAGAGGGGAGGGGTTTCAGTTCAGGCTTTGTTACCTCTGAAGCTATGCCACTGGGGAGTTTGAGAAGATCACTCAAAAGTTAACTAATCAGCCTTGTTGCCGCTTCTTTTGTTGTTACTTTAATGAGTTTTATCTTTTGCTTTGATAGCCCCCATGACGTATGCTATGGGTTATTTGTGGTTGGCACTTTATCTGCCTTAAACTTTGTTTTTGCCTTATTTTGTGTTGCTATATTGTTTGAGCTCCTTTTGGGGAGTTGAGGCCATTGTCCCCTTAATATAATGATAAGGGAGAAGTTTCCTTATACTAATTCTGCACTAAAAGTAAAAGAGACAAAACATAATTCCAAGTAAAGAGAAGGAGAATTAGAAACAGAGAAGGGAAAGAGAACAGAGACAGAGAAGAGAGAATAAGKGAGGGAATTATTAGTATTTTTTATTAATGAATATTCCATCAGTGTAGCTACCTTATATAGAATGAAACACATCTAACAACAACTAACTTAACTAACCATAACAAGATACAACTACCAACTGACATCAAACAACAATTGACTAAATTCATCATGACTCATGCCTTTAAATCCGTTTATATCCATGGCACATTGAATTGGTTGTCGGCGGTTTGGCGTTCCTCTTCTACTGTTAATGATTTTGCACTCCTCGTTCCTCCTCGTTCCTCCTTGTCCTCCCCCTCTTACATGAATAATGATCACTAAATTGTTTGTGCAAAACAATGAGACTGTGGGAGTAGTGCAGGTTATAAAATCATGTGGATGAGGAAGGTTGTTAATGCTGCCCTAGTTGTTGTGACAGGCTTGTCGCGTACCTATCAAAAATACCTATTAAACTAACKTGCAGCTAGTGGTAACAGGATCGTATCCACGAGGAAACAACAACCACTGATTAATTGAATTTAAGCATCTAAACTAGTAAAAGAAGCGTTGGTTTATGATTAAGACTACTTAAGACTAATGATTGCGATTAAAAGAAGAGATTAACTATATGCTAAAAGAATCTAGAGCTATGGTTCACTATAGCAGAATCGGCTATGTTCCTATAGAGCAATTGACAACAATTTGCAATCAACAATCATAACAGCCATAATTACAACAGATAAATTCTCTCGAATCATTAAACAAAAAACTAGAACTACTCCTAACCGTATCTCTGAGCCTAGAAAGTCCGTTTGCTACCTATTGAGTAATCTTTGATAAGTCATGCTAATCTAAAACTCTGACTAATCTAATTAGCAATTAAGTCGTGCCACTACCTAATGAATAACATGAAGAACAATCAAATAGGAATTTAATTTAAAAAGCCAAGCCATGAATGCATCAACCAATTATAAACCATCAACTGCTATAGATCCCCAACTCTAGAAATAAAAACTACCTCCACTCATATATAATTAAGCATGGAGATTTGATGTAGAAAAAACATGATTAAACAATTAATAATTCAAAACAAAAAAAACCTAAACCAATCTAAAACAATAATCAAAAAAGCATAAACAATTGAAAGCAATAAGAAATTAAATTAAAGAAGAAATTGAACCAAAAGAAAAGATGCAATTGATGAGTGATAATTGAATTTATTGAAAAGCCAACTAGGTTCAATAATACGTAATGGAATGCTTCTGCTATTTGAGTAACTAGAATAATAGGAATAAAAGAAATGATAGAATTAGGATTTCTAGCCTTTAAACATACAGAAAATATCTAAATTAAACTAAGCGCTAAATTACAAATATGCCTCATTAAAAGCTAATTTAAAAGCCACTTAATTGCAGGAAATCGGGCCCGATCCGAATCGGATCGGGTGATCCGATCTCGGAAGTCGATATGTTTTCAGCACAACTCCATCTTCAAAGAGGCCATATCTCGAGCTCCGGTGATCCAAATCACGCAACCTGACCTATCAAATCGAACTCTCGAAGTCTAGTTCCAAATGCAGCTGGAAATCGCACCCAATCGACGAACGAAACAAAAGTTATGGCCAAAAGAGTAGCATGTATCAACTTCCTTGCTTGCTCCACTCCTAGGCTCATTGCTACTTCTGAAAACTCCTATGTTTGCAAAATAAAGTCCGAAATTCACTCCAAATAAATGAAGCAACCTAAAAACTTACTCAACACAAACAAACAACATTCAGAGAAAGAAGGCTTAAGAAGGCCAAAAACCATCGATATAGCAAGAAAATGGGAGGAAAATCATATAATAATACAAACATCATTTGCGGGGGGGGGGGGGGGGATACTACGTTTGAACCACCTGAAATAGCGACAACCTGTTGACTATAGCCACGACATCCTCAACTCATACACTTATTCTTCCCTCTAAATTTCGCAATATTTGAACCCATTTCATTCTGTTTTGCCTTATTGAATTCTAGACTAATATACTTATAATACAGTAACTTGTCTTGAAGTCACTAAACATACGTATTAGATTATGTGATGCTTGCGTCCCGCTTTGGATTTTGTTGGTGTTGTGTTTTTTTTGCATTAGTCTCATTAATCTTCCTATCCTTATGCCCATAATAGTACAAGATTAGGCAGCATTGGATCAATATAATAATAATGTCGAAAAACCAAATATATATAATGTGTTCAATATAATATATATATATATATATATATATATATATATATATATATTAATTTAATAATAATATATACGAAATTGCACGTTCTACAATAAGTTCTTAATTAGTTCAAAACATACAATAAATGGTTAAAAATAACCAGTGGATTCTGTAAATCTTCCAGCCTTGTGACACCTTGCAAACGAGCGAAATGTGAAATAGTATAATGCATTAGAATAGAATTGAGGTACAGGAATTGTCCCCTGCAAAAGATGAATATTAGGATGGTCAATTTAAATACTTACCATATACTAACTATGCTTATTTTAGAGATATATTGAATATTAGGACAGACATCAAAACATGATTAGGTCGTAACATGAAGATGTATACAAGAAAATTTTTATCGAGGACTGAAAAGAGGTTAAGACAACTTCATGAGTTGCGAAACATGAGTGAGGCGCTAAATTCCATCCATCTGAAAAGAAGCTCCTCACTCCTTATATAATTGATTAGAGGTGGTTTACTACACAAATACCCTCCAATGTCCACTATGATTTAAGTGTATAACTTGACACTCCACTGCTAAGGCAGGCCAACAACAACACTTTTATTCCCATCATGCTTGCCAACTAACCATTGATCTTCCTCCCAAAACAACATGCCCATTCAAATTTCCCTAAAACCTGCCCCTCATGAAGAACACAACGCCTCTTCGATCTTCTATATATATAAATTTATTAAATTATATAAAACGTGCATTAGTATATCAAATGACAATCAAATGCAATGGTTCATTTAAAGTGTTGCAATATGAAATTATTTTGCATAACCTCTAATCCATGTTTTTAGTAAAATACCTGAGTATGAAAGCCTCATATGTTTTTGCGTTAAATCTATAGCAACGGTTTAGCAAAATAAAAAAGCGTTTCCAATAGTTAATAAAACGGTACGGTCTTAGGCAACGGTTTTAGCCAAATCAAATAGTCCAATAGTTAAAAAAGCGTTGCGTAGATCTTAAACAACGATTTAGCCAAACCAAATAAGTGTGCATAGCTTAAAAAAAGCGTGCATAGGATCTAGCAACGGTTTTTGCATACTGACTATAAAACTGCCTGAGATCAAACCTTGTCTTAGATCTAAGGCAACAAGATGCGACGGTAAGAAACCATGCTAAACCTTTCGTTAAAATTTTCCTATCAATGCAACAAAAAAAGGCATTCCTAAGATGTTTTATTTAGTAGTTTCCTCCATAGCTAATGAGATACCTCATTTGTCCCTCCATAAAGTTCCAATGATAAAAATATACCATAATGCAATTGTCCAAATTCTAAAGAACAACTAAACCTAAACAATGCTCTAGAATCCGATTGCAAAGCGAAGCACCTTTCCTTTGCCCAAAGCACCTAAAATAAGTTTTAATTCCAAAAGATTTTAAATATTTTTAGACATTTCTAGAATTCGTCGAAAATTTTCGGAATTTTCTAAGCAATTTTGGCATTGTCCGATTTTCAACAATTAATAATTTGCCATAATAATTAAATCATTGAAAACAATTCCAAAATTTAAGAAATTTTGACACAATTGACTATTTTTCCAATAAATTTGTGTGCATATTTTCCATAATTTGATGATCACTATTGACATCAATTAAAAGTAAATAAACTTCATTTCTTTGTTTTGCAATTCGATTGCAACATTATTGTCAATACTAACTTTTTCTTGTTTCTTCATGTAAAATAGCACTGCAAGTCAATCGATTCAAAAAATCTAAGGTTTTTTTTTTTGTAAGATTCGATTCAACGTCAAGTCTTCAACTTTGTTCCCTCCTATCTCTGGATATTCTAAGCTTATTCTTGTACATATTTTCTCTAAACAATTATTTTGCAATTAAAACCTATTAATGATTTCACCCTTATAAGATAATTATGGACAAACGGTTTAGGATCCTTGAATCTTACCAATTCAAAGCGACACAATTAATAGTCTTACATGCATTAATCCACTCGCCTAGTAACAACAAAGATCAATATAACCTATATGTTGTCATGTACTAATTGTGAAGTTTGCAATGAGACCTAGTAGAGCCGCTAGATGTGGAAGGTGTTGACACTTACTACCCGCTTACCCTTGTCCCCTAATCCAGATCTGGGTGACCTAAGATGAGTCCTTCGCCTTGCAACACTTCCGCAAGTTTAAACGGGTCCGCAGCTCCCCGAAAAAAGGCGGTGCGACTTCCTCTATTCGAGTTGGTTCTATGACCTCAATTCCAAGCAACTTCACATTATGCAAACTAGCCAAGATTCATTTTTTCAACAATACATGTCGTCAACCTAGTTATTACCTGCACCTGTGGGTTATAAACTTCGGAAGCTCCTTTCCTCTGCTTATCTTGAGCTTGAAAGTGCCCCAAAAGTACATCAGTCGACAATTGGACAAGCATGCAAGTAGATGACAATCGAGACGACACATATTTAGTGCATTGCAATCCTACAAAGTGAATTTTGAGTTTAGATTTGAAATAGATGATTCAAAAGAAGTGAATAGAATTTTGCAAGAAATCGCAATCTTACAAGATGGCAATGGAGACCCTACAACATTAGAATGAATCGTCAATGATCGCAACATTGAAAATGGAACACAGAAGAGAGATTGAACGTAGAAAAGGGATCTTTGCAATTGATCGCAACATTACAATAGGAACGCAGACCTCAACAACGCATGTTGTAGATAGAAGTGGAATTAGAAATGAGAAGTCTTGCAAAAATCGCAACTTGCCAAGTAGGGCGCAACGTACAACAATCGCAATGTGTAAGTAGAATTGTAATTGAATTGAAAAGTTTACAAGATCTACTTCAAAGATAGAACCAACACAAACAATCGCCAATGCTATAAGTAATTGATGGAAATAGAAAGTCTACAAGAATTTCCCAACTGCAAGATAGAACACAGAACTACAAAATCGCAATGTATAAGTAGAATCGAATTGGAAAATAGAATTCTTACAAGAATCACAACTCAAGATGGAACTTGACTACAACAATCGTAGTTTTGTAAGTAGAATTGAAGTCTAAAAAGAAATCTTACAAATCGCACTTGCAATGGACTTTGACTCTGATTTTGATTTTGACTTAAAGGTTTGACTCCAAGGCGAGACCACATCGAGGCCTACAGTGGAGCTTTCTATGCATAGACTCATTTTTCTTTGTTGTAACACCTAAAATGTGTCTCCCCAAATGAGTAATCCGTGATGAAAAACATACCGCGCTCGCTTTGTTCGACTCAGAAAAATGCTTGAATCATGAAAGTTGAAATACGTGAGTACTCGGAACTAATTGAGCAAACGGCACATAGCAGGCAACATATTTCTTTCGTTTTCTCGATAAACTCAAAGGTTTCAAAGGTTTCGAACAGTACACTGGATCTCATCTTTGTTTCCATTCATGTGCGTAGCATTTCTAACGCCAGGATTATTTAAACTTATTTTCTGATTTTCTATGAGTATCTATGAATATTTGCAATTTGTTAAATACGCAGAATACGCATGAAAAATACGTGAATAATTAAGAAATACTCCGGAATACGTGGGAAGCCTCTTAGAACATTCACGAACTGCTTGCTGGAGAGCAAGACGGGTGTCTAGGTGCGGTCGAATCAGGGAAATCACGAATAAAACGGAGGAAATAAAATAATTTCGAGTGTTTAATGGAAACTATAACGAATCTGAGTAATACCAATATGAGCGTTATCGCAGATACGTAGGCAGATGCATGAGCTATATACGCTCATTCAGGAGCGTATAACGCTCCATTTGCTGCGTAATATACGCTCAACACCTACATACGAAGGTTGCCAAAATGCTATGGAAAAGTGAGAACGTATTATACGCTGAGGATGAGCGTATATACGCTCCCATGAGTATATACGCTCATTCTCGCGTATATACGCAGGTTTTTGTGCCTCGTTTTTGCTCGTGCCTCATAAATACTCCCCTGCCTTGCTCAGTCGGGAATCACAACTTCACACCTCCGAGACACACTTCACAGACACAAGTCACGAGACACATCTATACACTCTCAAAACACTCAAAACACATTCGTTTCAATTCAAAGCATCGATTCTGTTCGAATCAACAAGCGAAATAAGGGTATAAAATCTAGATTACTACAAAAACCTATTTTTCACTCTTTTCAATTCCTTTTTTCTTCTAATATGATAACCATTGTTATAGTTTTAATTCAATTAAAACAATGAGAAACTCACTTTTTAATCATTTCATGTAATTATGTAGGTATGTTCTTTTTGTTTTCAATGTTTCTTTATTTCGTTTCATTATACATATTATTATTGTCAATACTAACGCGTTTGTTTGTCTCAATAGCAATTCATCGAGGACGATTCCTTGAGTTTATTCTAACATTTGATGTTTGCAGTGACAAGTGAGAAGCACACATACATATTATCATACTTACTACCTGTTTTCAGTCTTTATATATATCCTATCACACTTGTATAATTGTTTAAACAAGACCGGAATTAATCGCTTGTCACATTAAGTCAGATAATCATGGACAACCGTGTCTAAGCACCTTATTAAATATGACTAACAATCAACGCGATCGCCTTGTCCATTATAGAAGTCATTGTTTGTACATAATAGAACCACCTAGTAAATTAGTGTGCTTTCCAAGATCAATTCAATAGCTCTTTGAATTCAATTTATGATTATGGAACTACAATGAGACCGAGTAGAGGCCGCACATGCGGGCGAATTGGTACAGATCTGATTCGTACCATGTCTCCAACCCACACTTTGGTTACTGGACCTACTTGTGGCCACTAGTTTGGTACCAAGTGTCGGCGTCCGTGAATAACCTATATAGGCACGGTGGCGATCCCCTCAATTCGACAACACACCCCAACGCATTCACATGCGGATTCCATGGCTCAATCCATGACACTGAAGCTGAGGTCACCCCCTGCCTAACGCGGCGGAAAGCCCTACATCTTTGCACTTGTAATAAACAGGCTGAACACTTCTGGTTAATGGAAAGATAAAGATCTGCTTAAATGTTATATTCATAATACAACATTTGCTGTGACCCTTCGAATAGGTCATGTCTTAGCTTCCTTGGTCTCAATATGGCTTTCTAGGTCGAATCACCTAAGGGGGGATTTACCTGTTGCATATGTGGTTAATGGATCACATGGCTAAGGTAATCTATCCCGCCCCAGCCGCGTATACACGTTTACTAGATGCGTGTATATAAGGGATATCTCGCCATACATCCCAATATTGTGGTGGTAAATGGACCAGCTTACTTAGGCATGGTACACTATCAGAACTAACCAAGCCCGACCTGATAGATTCACTTAGATCCTGACCTTAAGAATTAAAGTGATTTGTGTTTCAATCAATGCTTTAACTTTGACTCTTCATTCAGTCCAGCCCATCTCTTAATCATATGGTTCAAGACATAAGTTGGCAATCCATTAGGGCCCATTTCAAAGTCACTTTCAAAACTCCATTCGACCTAGAATCTGACTTAGGTCGATTCCAATCCAAGAGTCTTAAATCTGACTTAGATTCGACCTTTTGAACCTAAACCTGAATTAGGTTCAATTCAATTCAAACCCAAGATCCTTTAATCTGAATTAGGTTCGCTTCAACTTCAATTCAAGAACCTTAAAAAACTGAACTAGGTTCGATCATAGACTCAACCCCAGGAGCTTTGATTCAAGGCTAGGCCCATTCAATTTCAAGTGGCTCATAGGTCTAAGAGGTCCTTAATTCTGAAATAGGCCCATTCTTAGGTCCGAATCTTTCTCGAGTCTAGCGCCTTAAATCAGATTAGGTCTAGCCCATTCAAGTCTACTTTCGAGTTCAGTTCCTTAAGTCCAACCTCAAGACTGAGTTAAGTTTGTTCTAAAAGTTTTCAAGTAGACCAATCTGCTGTTTCTGGGTTCTAAAGTGTAATTTCTTGATTTCAGCAAGATAGCAAAGACTCGCACTTGTCTCTGGGGCCCAAAGAGGCAAGAGTCAAACAAATCCTACCTTCACAAAAGGCCCATGTCTCTTGACCCCATCATCCACAAAAAAAAGCCTAATCCTATACCTCCTTGGCCCAACTGGAAAACCTCAAACATCACTACCATCAAAGGCCTCATGAGTCACCCCAAGCGCGGGTCATCGATCTCGCGCCTTCTCTGGATCGAGTCATAGAGGCCTAGTCCTAGCCATGTGTCCTTTCAATCCTGTCCTTGAGTCTATGTAGTCTCTTCCTATACAATAAGCCGCGTACATTCAGCAATAAAATGATTCATTTGTTTGGCAATATTATTTCTAATTCTATGGCAAGTCTCAACACTTATTGCCACAATTGGTTTAATCTAATACTGATTTAATTATTGAAATTGAACAATGCCCAAGAGAGGCCTCTTTCACAGCTCACAAAATGACCCCTCCCTTCCATTCCCTTTGTCACATCAAATCAAAAACCCTTGCAACCTTTGAGCCACAAACACTATCAATTAGCCTATCTTTCTTTCATCACCCACATCTACCTAACCCTTTGGACCAAACGGTGCGTAGGAAAGACACGTGCAAAAAAAGAAAGAAAAAAGGAGAAGATTAAAATGGGCAAAAAGCAAAAAAAAAAAATCAAAGTTCAATGCCAGTCATCACAAATACAAATCAATCCAATGCGAATCCAAAGTTCAAAGCCCAATTCAAACAAAAAGCAAAAGTCTAAAAAGCACACTGCGCACCGTGGGTCACTTCTCATCATCAAGCCTTTTTCAACCCTCAAACCACAGCCTCACATTACAACCACAAAAAGCCCTCTCACACGAGGCATTGTTCAAATCATCACCAAACTACGGTGGTCTGTTCCGTAAGGATAAGTAGGAGCTTCTCGAGGTTCGACCGCCATCAGCATTAACATTAAATCGTTTGAGGCCTTTTGAGTGCTTTGACTTGCTAAGAATTTAATGGTTTTGCCAGTCTAGAACCTGACATAGACTCATGTTTGAACCAACATCATTAGACCAACCCTGCATCTAGCCACATCTTTGACCTTAGCCACAAATTTGACCCTTTTTATTTCTCGAACCATAGCCTATTCTTTGTCACCTTCAAGGACTCATTGACTCAAATCCCAAAGAAGTAAAGCCACCTGACCTTTGGGTCAGTACATCTTGTTGGGGAACTCATCCATACAATCTACCACTTTCCCTAAGTTGACTCTAAGCCATAAACTACATTGTCTCAAAGTCTCGCTGGGGGCTCGTTGTCATCATGGCTCCTTAATTTCCAGTTGGGGGCTTCTTTCTCCTAAGGCCCTATTACGTGTTCAAGTCTTTGCTATCAAGTGGAAATCCTGAAAAATCACTTTTGGACCCTGTCTCTTTCCAATCGAAGTCACTGTCTCGCCAATGTTAAGACAAGTCACGTCCGAGTCAACCCATAGTCTCGTCAAATGTCACCTTCTCTAAGTCCTCTTCAAATGACACTCTTCAATTGGCACTTGTACTAAGATTAGACTCTAGTATCGTCCTTTCATGTCTAGAACCAGACCTAGACTAGACTCTTTCAATTCAAAGACTCATTCAAATCATGTCTAGAATCAGACCTAGACAAGACACTTTCAAATCATGTCTAGAATCAGACCTAGACAAGACACTCTCAAATCATGTCTAGAACCAGACTAGACTGGACTCTTTCAAATTCAAGACTCTCTCAAATCATGTCTAGAATAGACCTAGACAAGACTCTTCTCAAATCATGTCTAGAATCAGACTAGACAAGACTCTTTCAAATCATGTCTAGAATCAAACCTAGACAAGACTCTCTCAAATCAGTCTAGAATCAGACCTAGACAAGACTCTCTCAAAACATGTCTAGAATCAGACCTAGACAAACTCTCTCAAATCATGTCTTGAACCAGACCTAACAAGCCACTTCAAATTCATGACTCTCTCAAAACCATGTCTAAAACCAGACCTAGACAACCTTTTCATGTCTCAAACCAACCTAGACAAGGCCCTTTCGAATTCAAAGACTCTTTCAAAATCAATGACTCTTCCACTCTCTCAATATCGAGGTCACAAGTTACAAGTCAACATTGCATGCAAATTTCGCTAGACAAAAAACAGACCTATTCGTCACCAAGGTAGTCCTTAATCCTGAATTAGGACTATCATTTTCAAGTCAATTTCTTTTTCTTCGGAAAGCATGGGGCGCGCCTGCACTCTCCCAGTCAGCTGAACGGGGAATGACGCTCAAGGACTCAGACACATACAAGCACATCAAACCGCATGGGACACGGCTACAGGTAAAACTAACCTTTGTTTTGCGGTACCGCGAAAAAAGGGTAACTCAGGGTCGCAGAACGTCTTGAGTTACTCTCCGTCCCGAATCGAATACTTTGACTTTCGTCTTACGAGACTTACGTCTCTCCAGACTCAGTCAAAGTGGGGGCTTCTGTAGACACCTGAAAAATGTGTCTTCCCCAAATGAGTAAATCTGTGATAACATACCGCGTCTCGCGTTTGTTTTCGACTCAGAAAGATGCTTTGAACTCACGAATTGGAAATACGTGAGGTCGTACTCGGAACTATTGGAAAAGGTCACATACAAGGCAAACATATTTTTTCGGTTTTTCTCGATAAACTCAAAGGTTTTCAAAGGTTTTCGAACAAGTTACACTGCGATTCTCATGCCTTTTGTTTTCTTCATGTGCGTCACATTTTTCGAATCCGCCAGTATTTTAAATTATTTTTCTATTTTTATCTATGATTTTCTATGATTTTGCAATGTTTAAATACGCAGAATACGCAGAAAATACGTGAATAATTAGAAAATACTCCGGAAATACGTGGAACCTTCTAGAACATTCTAAACTCCTTGCTTGGAAGCAAGTGTCTAGGTGCGTCGAATCAAGGAAATACGAATAAATCGGAGGAAATCAAAATATTCGAGGTTATGGAAAAAATATACGAAATCATTGAGCGTATATACGCAGATGATGAGGAGCGTAATTATGAGCGTATATCGTCATCAGGAGCGTATATACGCTCCATTTGCTGCGTATATAGCTCAACACCTACATACGAAGTTGCCAAAATGCTATGGAAAGTGAGAAGCGTATATCACGCTGAGGATGAGCGTATATACGCTCCCATGAGCGTATATACGCTCATTCTCAGCGTATATACGCAGGTTTTGTGCCTCGTTTTTGCCTCGTGCCTATAAATACTCCCTTGCCTTGCTCAGTCCGAAAGTTCACAACTTCCACCTCCCGAGACACACTTCACAGACACAAGTCACGAGACACATCTATACACTCTCAAAACACTCAAAACACATTCGTTTCAATTCAAAGCATCGATTCTGTTCGAAATCAACAAGCGAAATAAGGGTATAAATTGAGATTACTCACCAAAAACCTATTTTCACTCTTTTTCAATTCCTTTGTCTCTTCTAATATTGATTAACATTTATATGAGTTTTAATTCAATAAAACATGTAGAAACTCACTTTTAATCATTTTCATAAATATGTAGGATTTTTCTTTTGTTTCAATGTTTTCTTTTGATTTCGTTTTCATTATAATATTATTATTGTCAATACTAACGCGTTTGTTTGTCTCAATTAGCATTCAATCGAAGGACGATTCCTTTGAGTTTTATTCTAACAATTTGATTGTTTGCAGTGACAAGGTGAGAAGGGCACACATACATATTATCATACTTACTAACCTTTGTTTCATGTCTTGATATATATCTTCTATCACACTTGATATTATTTGCTTTAAACGAATTGACCGGAATTTAATCGCTTGTACATTAAAGCAGATATTATCTGCGACGACGCGTTTCTAGCACCTTATTATTTTGACTAACATCAAGCGATCGCCTTTTGTCCTATTATAGAATCATGTTTGTACATAATTAGCAACTCACCTAGTAAATTAGTGGCTTTTCAAGATCAACCTTCAATAGGCTCTTTGAATTCAAATTGTTATTGATTTTATGGAACTAGCAATGGACTGAGTAGAGCCCGCTAACAATGCGGGCGATATTGGTTACAGTATTTGATTCGTACCATTCTTCCGAACCCACACTCTTGGTTACTGGACACTTGTGGGGCCATAGTTTGGTACCATGTTCGGGCGTCCGTGAATAACCTATATAGGCACGGTGGCGATCCCCTCAATTCGACAACACACCCCAACGCATTCACATGCGGATTCCATGGCTCAATTCCATGACACTGAAGCTGAGGTCACGCCCCTGCCTAAGGCGGGGCGAAGCCCTACACTTTGATTTAATAAAAAGGCTGGAACTAGCTTCCTTTAAAAAYAAAAATAAAAATTGCTWAAATGTTAATATTCTAGATACCTACATTTGTCCCTAGCCCAAGACGGCCAATGGTAAAACGCCCCTTGCAACACACAAGTCAAATAGAGAGAGTTAAGACCATGACAAGCCCAAAAAAGGCATGTTCCTTTACAGCGAGCACCTCTTCTAGGCATTTAGCACCTCAAAAAGTAATTTTTACTTTTCAAATAATTTTAACTTATTTTTAGACACTTTTCTAGAATTTTCCTGAATTTTTCTAAGCATTTTTTACGTTTTTTYGGAGTTTCCGACAATTTCATTAATTTTGCAATWATTAATTAAATTATCAAAAYTGCTCTGAATTCACGACATTTTAACAGAAAACACTACATTTTACAAGGAATTTTAACATATATTTTCCATATTTTTTTCGACTTATGGTTTAATATTTATGAATTTCTTAAGCAAAACACAAAACCGAGCGATACGAAAGCTTCCGGAACCTTCCGTCAATCAACACCATTGCAYTAATGGATAGTGAAGACACTTGAATGGGCTTGACTTTAGCTGATTTGAATGAGACCCTCAACTCATTGGCATCCCGAGTCGCTCAGCTAGAGAAGTCCAACACCCAGGTCCTCGAAATTCTTGAGGAAGCGATCCATGGCATCCTTTAGGATTATGTAGACCGGGTTCTGTCCGAAGGTGAAATGGCTTCTTCAGACAATAGTTTACAAGGATCAATTGGCGAGAATGACACTGAACCAAAGCCAACAACCAATATGGTGGAGGTCATCACTTCTCACACGAACAAAGCAATGAAGAGGTTCGATGATTCTCTTAAAAGAAAAACTATGGTGAAGGCACCTACATGTCGCAACAAGCACAAATACACAAAGCTACGCATGCCCTACGCCCAAGACCTTGAGCACCTCAAGGCTATTGGCTTCATTACTCCAAAAGGCCCTACTCCTAATCCTCCTTTGGAGAAAAGGCTCGTAAATGGTGCATAGCTAAGTACCACAGAGGACATGGACATGACATTGAAGAATGTCATACATTRAGGGAAGCAGTACAAGACTTGAAAGGCAGTGGACGTCTCCCCTTTCCTCTCAAAGGCTCTAAACAATATGCTCAAGTGACTATGATAGAAAGAGATGAGGATTCCTTCGATCCTACTGCTCTCATTGCACCAATGAGACAACCATTTCCTCAACTGGTCATACCGCACCTCTTCCATCATGTCAATGGAATATGGGATAGTGATGACGAAAATGTTTACATAAACGGCGGTGTTCGAACTAATTTCACCACTACCTTCTAGGAAGAAAACATAGTCTTTGAAGCCCTCTATGGTCCAGCACCTCCCCCCAAGTCTAAGGAGGTTCTAGTTCTCACTAGGTCAGGCCGACTCAACACTTCTTTCGACCCGCCAAATGCTCAAGTCACACCATATCCGCCTCCTCCTCCACGGGAAGATAATCTCATCATCAAACAGTTGAAGAAGATAAAGGCAAATGTGAACATATGGMAACTCATAGTGGCTTCCAAGAGTCATCACGATGCACTTCTCCAGTCACTCACTCGAATGAATGTGCCTAACGACACTACTCCTAAGGCAATGGTGGGATTAGTCACTCAAGATCAAACTCCCAGAGCAAGAGAATCCAGCGAATGAGCCTAGGCTTGGCTTCCTGCTTGCATAGAAGGTACTTCAGGGCTGCATGATTAGTATAAAAAATGACTTTTGACCCTACTAGGTAGGTCCGAAACTTATCAAGAGCATACACAACAACAAGCAACTCCTTCTCAATGGTGGCATAGTGAACTTGAGCTACATCAAGCRTCTAGCTAGCATAGTAGATAGCATGCAAGACCTTCTCTTTCCTCTGGCCTAAAACAACACCAATTGCATAGTCACTCGTCACACATGATCTCAAAAGGAAGATGAAATGCTTGAACTACTACAATCTCAATGGGAGGAAGCTCCTATGAGAATTGTTTGAAAAACTTGGGAAAATGATTGGAGAGATGTGAAAAGGCAAATTTGGTCTTGAATTGCGAGAAATG
Organism: Bassia scoparia; assembly: GCA_008642245.1. NCBI lineage: Eukaryota > Viridiplantae > Streptophyta > Magnoliopsida > Caryophyllales > Amaranthaceae > Bassia > Bassia scoparia. The sequence goes on from SNQN01001852.1 coordinate 15,136, forward strand.
TCATTCATGTTGGGAGGAAGGGATAGTTCTTGGGCATAAAATATCTCACAATGGGATAGAGGTCGATAAAGCCAAGGTTGAAGCCATTGAAAAGTTGCCTCCTCCGACGAATGTAAGGGGCATAAGGTCATTCCTGACATGCCGGATTTTATAGGAGATTCATCAAGGATTTCTCCCAAATTGCCAAACCACTAAATGTCTCCTCATAAGGATTCCGAGTTTAAATTCGATGAGGAATGTTGCAGCCTTTCAAACTTCTCAAAAAGGCTCTCATTTCACCTCCAATGTCCAAGCCCCAGATTGTTCTTTAACATTTGAGTTGATGTGTGATGCTAGTGATGGGCAATCGGAGTGGTGTTGGGGCAAAGGAAAGACAAGAAGTTGAACATGATCTATTACATGTCAAAACATTGAACGATGCCCAAAGGAATTACACAAAACGGAAAAGGAGTTCTTGTGCGGTGGTCACGCTTTTTAAAAATTCTGACACTACTTGATTGGGTCAAAGACTATTGCGTATACCGACCATGCGCTATCTGATATTGATCAATAAGACAGATGCGAACCAGACTTTTTCGTTGGGTCATGCTCCTACAAGAATTCGATGTTGAGATACGTGACGAAAAGGGGCGGAAAATACGTAACGGATCACCTATCTAGGCTTGAGCGGAGGGGGACTTGATTTGGATGATCTTCCAATTGGGGATGAGTTTGAAAGGAGAATATATCTACGCTTGAACACTAATAATGATAGCTCCCTTGGTATGCGGATATTGTAAACTACCTTGCAACCGATCATTCCTTCCGGCGTATTCAAGGATATGAGGAGGAAATTAAAGGGAGGCAGGACTTACATTTGGGATGACCCCCATCTTGCTCAAAATAGGAGTGGACAAGTTTATTATGAGATGTGTCCCGAGGAGGAGGTAAATGGGATACTTGAAAATGTGTCACTCGGGTCCTAGTGGTGGACATCTTGGTCCGGATAAAACGGCAAGGAAGGTTTGGCCTCGGGATTTTAGTGGCCTCACATATTCCATGATGCTTGGAATTATGTGACCACTTGTGATAGGTGCAAAGGATCGAAAACATCTCCAAGAGGGACGAAATGCCCAAAAATTCTATTCTTGAGCTTGAATATTTAATGTTTGGGTATTGAGTTTATGGCCTTTTCCCTCCTCTAAGGGAAATGAATACATCTTGTGGCCGTTGATTATGTTTCTAAGTGGGTGGAGGTAATTCTTCACCAACTAATGATCACAAAGTGTCCATGAGAATGTTCCAAAAGATCATATTCCCAAGGTTTGGGGTGCCTAGGGCGGTTATTAGTGATGGTGGTTCCCAATTTGCTCATGGTGCTTTTCAAGCTTTGCTCAAGAAGCATGGGGTAAGCAAGAKGGTTGGTCTAGCATATCATCCCCAAACAAGTGGCCAATTTGAAGTCTCAAATCGTCAAATCAAAAGCATTCTAGAAAAGACGGTCTCTAGATACCGGAAGGATTGGTCAGATAAGTTGGATGATGCCTTGTGGGCATATAGGACCGCTTTCAAAACACCTATTGGAACTACTCCATATAGGCTTGTTTATGACAAGGCGTGTCATTTACCGGTCGAGATTGAACATAAATCCCAATGGTCAATTAAGGCAATAAACTTTGATTTGGCTAGTGCGGGGGAAGAGAGACTCTTGGACCTCCATGATCTTGAAGAGCTCCTCCTAGACGCCTATGATTGTGCTAGCACATACAAAGCAAGGACGAAAGAGTGGACGATAAGAAGATTGACAAAAAGGAGTTTCATCCGGGCACTAAGGTCCTTCTTTTCAATTCTAGGCTAAGATTGTTTCCAGGCAAGCTTAAGTCAAGATGGTCGGGGCCTTTYGAGATCAAAGAAGTGCATCCACTTGGAGTGATTGAGCTATGGAACRAGGAGCGTGACTCCTCATTGAAAGTCAATGGACATCGTCTCAAGCCATACTATGAGGACCGAGCTTTTCAAAGGGTCCTTGAGTTTCATGTGTTTGATCCCCCTTGATGGGGTCATTAAATCAAGCTGGTGATGTTAAAGAAGCGCTTCCGGGAGGCACCCCGAGGGCTTCAGCCTTTCTCTTTCTCTTCTTTTCTCTTTTATTTTTGTTTGAGTGCGTGTTTGTAGTCTTGAGTCTTCTATTTTGTTTTTTGTGTGCTTGTTTTTGTTTTTGTTTTAGCCACTTGGCTAGTGTTTTGCTCAAGATTTCGGTTTTTCGAGCTTATGCTTTGGAGTTGGAGGCTATGTACTTTAAGATTGCTCTTTTCTCTTGCCCTCCCTCCCCATCCCTTAGTTTTGAACTCCGGGACGGAGTTCCATTCTAGTTGCAGGGAGGCTTTTTCCTTTTTAGGGTTTTACGTTTTGGAGTCGTAGCTTGGTTGTGAGCCCGGTTTTGGGGCTCTTGTGCTTATTTTGGTTTGGAAGCGGCTTTGTAAGTTTCCTCTAACTCCACCTCTTTATTTATTGTTAGTTATGGGGCTAAATTCTAGGATTTTCTTTTATACTTGGAGATACTATCATTTGGGATTATGTGCTTGCGGCGTCGTAGGGGTTGTCCCTACGGCAATTTTATTCCTTTTGTTTGCATGGTGGTTCTTGGATTCCCCCTTTAGGTTTATTTGTAGTGTCCTTGACTTCGGTCAAGTTGATTTGGAGTTAATAAGGAGATGATAGGRATTGTAGTGTAAATTGTATCTCTAAGTTTTTGTTTTCTTTTTCCTAGGATTTTTGCCATTATTGTTGTGCTTGTAAATATGTGTTGTGTGCTTTTTGTGTATTTAAATGCAAAGTTGGRAAAATCACAAAAAAATCAAAAAATGCAAAAAAGGCCAAAAAGATTTTTCTTTTTTTCTTTTGGTTTTTTTTACCTTTCTTTTCTTTCCTTTTGTTTTTCTTTCTTTTGGTTTTGAAGGCAAAGTGTAAATTATGTTTTGTGTGATRGATTTGGATTTTGGATGGGATTTGAGTTTTAAGTAACTTATTTTCTTCTCAACTAAGAGTCTAACAAGGTCTAATTTTTCAAAATCACTATCCTTTTCAAAATCCGAGTCATGAAACTCTCTTCCTAGGAATTCTTTTGATTGGCATGGCACGCTTTAAAAGCCAGCCACGTGATTCTTTCTAGGTGGTGATCTTTCTAAGCCAAGCCACGAGTAGCTTGGTGCATGATAGGAAGCCTTTCTTGGTGATTTTTGTGTTTACTTTGAGACCTTGTGAGTTGTGTGGATCCTTTTAGAGCCAAGTAAGCACATACAAGTCAAAATTCCACAAAAATTGAGTGTTTGCACTAGAGTCCTTCCTTGACTATTTGTTGCGACTTTTTGAGATCTAGACCGAGCTAATTRAGGAGTGATAAGGCATTCATTTCGGGTTTTGGGTTCAAATTATTTTTCCCTTTTCATTTACCTTTTTTATTTCTTTTTCCACATACGTATTTGGGAATAATTTTGGGTTTTCGTTTGCCTTTGGACATCCTTTGAGCTTACCTATCCTTGTTAGCCACATTGCGTGCCTCTTAGCCAAATTTTCACATGTTTTTACCCTTAGAAGACAAGTGAAGTGTGGTTTTTGAGTTTGAGTAAGGCTATGTGTATAAAGCCTCAAAGTGTTGTAAATTGTGTAAGTGAAATGCAATAGTATTCCAAAGTGTATTCCCAAGTGCATTGCAAAAAAAAAAAAAAAAAAAMAAAAMAAAAAAAACAAAAAAAAATTCAAAAATATGGACTTTGGGAAAAATAATTCAAGTCTAGTGTCTTTTGTGGGAGAAAGCAAGTGTGCTATAAACTTGCCTCCCAAGTGTGTGAGTATTTTGAATTGGGGCACCTCAGTCCCCAAAGTTTGGTTTTGTGATTGTAAACTTCACTTGTGTAGGGATACCACCACAAGCCAATATTTCTATCCTCACCCATCTTTTAGCCAATACATTTACAACCGAAAGTCCTTTGACCTTGAAGTTGAGTCACAAAAGGTGGAGGGAGTCAAATTTCTCATTTTGGATGTCTAGTGCAATGTGCTTAACCTTACTATTGAAATCTCTCTATGTTATTCTTTGAGCTCTTCCTTTGAGCTTTGTGTTGTCACCAAGCTTGGTCTACTACAAGGAGGGTCGCTTTGGAGAGAGGAAGAGGTAGATGACTTGATTTTATTTAAGCTTTGAAAGTTGCACACAATTTGTGATATCTATTTGACTCTTGTTTGAGTTTTAGTTGGGGGACATCCTTTCTCCTTATTGCGTCCCTTAAGTCCAAGGAATCCAATCCAAATCACACTTTTGTTTCTCTTTCTTTTTGTTTTGGTTCTTTCTTTTGTGTTATTTGTTTTTTGAAAACCTTTCCTTGATTCCTTCTTCATGGAGGTGTGGAACTTCTCTTTGGAAACCCTCAAAGACTTCCTCGTCTTCTAGAGATTGAGGGTTGAAAGAGCTTGTCCAAGTTGCTAAAAGTGACCGTGATTCCTACCAAAGTGAGTTAGTGTAAAGTTTCTTCTTCTTTTCTTTTTGCTTTGCTTTACTTTGCTCGAGGACGTGCAAAGGTCCTAGTGGGGGGAGTTGATAAGTGACAAAAATGATCACATTAGCACTATTGATTTCTTATTTTGGCCATTTTGTGTGTTTTCGATATCATTTCACTAGCCTTTTGGTTAGATTTCCACTTTGTTTAGTTTTGCAAAGCTTTGTTGGTTTTTAGTCGTTTTTATAGGTTTTTCTTTAGTTTTTTCTCCTTTTTTGTCTTTGTACACTCAATTACAGGCCTTCTGAGTATTTTTCAAGTTKCCTAGATGTTCACATGTTGGTTTTAAGCTTTCCAACTTGTTGGTTTGCTTGTGGTTGCTTTAGTTGAGCTTGAAGGCACTTGAACGTTTGCTCTAATATCTTCTTCGAGCCATATCTTTTTGCATACTTAGAATTTGCTGGCGAAACTTTTTGCATTGGAAATTAGACTCGGAGAGCTTTCTAACGGTAAATTACAAGTTGCAATCAGATCACCGAGCAAGAAGTTATGGCCATTCGAAGTTGAGCAGTTCAGCCAGTATGTTGCACGCGCGTCCACATTTTGCACGCGCGTGACTGCACGCGCCTGTAGGAGTTCCCCAACTTCCAGAAAGGTTTTTGGCGCGGCCGCGCCTCTTGGGGTTTGCACGCGCGTCCCAAGGTCGCATGCGCCTCTGCCCGCGCATGCTCATCTGCGCCTGCATAACTTCACTTCCTTCTAGAACCATTTTAGGCGCGGTCGCGCATCATTGGCTCGCACGCGCGTCCGCACGCGCCCCCCTTTCCAGTGCCTGCAGCTTTTCCAGAACACTTTTACAYGCGTCCGCGCCTCCCCTGCCCTGCACACTCGTCTACACGCGCGTCAACTTTCGCACGCGCATCTATACGCACGTCCACGTGTCACTCCTGGACGTTGACTTCTGCATGTTGACTTGACTTGGAGGAAGCTTTGAAGCACGTGTGTAATTTAGTAATGGMAAACTTGTAATTATATGAGCTTGTATTTTGGGCTTTGTATATATAGTTTTAGGAGAGAGAAACTAGGTAAGAATGGAGAGTAACAATTAGAACATAGCATAGAATAGAGAGTAGATTCAGATTTCTTTTCATCTTCTTCTTCTTCCTTCAATCCACCATTAGAGAGTAGCTTCAAGTTCTTCATTTCGCCCTAGTTTTCTCATTTCTTGCTCCAATCTTACAATTCTTATATGCTTTTGACCTAAAATTTYGAGGTAATTCCATTTCTTTACTTAGATTTCAGTTTTATTGTTGTTTGCTCTTAGTTTTGTATGATTTTTCGTTTTTGCARGTTTTTGTGGGTATTGTTGATGCTTGTGGTTTTGAATTCTTTTCCTTCTAGTTTGTTTCCCCTTGTGTTTGTGAAGGTTTTGGTTATAGTTTTGCTTGTTTTGGAGTAGTTTTAAGTAGTTTTCTTTGAAACCCTTTTGTTGTTGAAATTCCTTGTTTTAATGGCTTCTTGTTCATGCTTTTCCTTTGTTTTTCTTGCTATTCAAGTTGTAATCATGTTGTGTGAGTAGTGTAATAGCTTAGGAGAGCTAGTTGTCCCTTCTATAATCTTTACAATGCCAAGATGATATAATTTGTTCTCTCCAATCACAATTTATGCCTTGATTTGTGATTTCTCAAGCCTCATATATTGCTTTGGATTTGGCCACCCATTGTTTGTGAGGTGAGAGGTGCTTAATTCAACCCTTTACAAGGGATTGTGAGGTTTSACTTGGGAGTTGGTTTGATTCTTGATAGCTYAATTGTAGTAAGAGCTTGAGGGGACTTGTGTTTGAACTTGGATTGAGAGGGTTAATTGACTTGGGAGATGATGTTAATCATATTTCCAAACCGTGATTGCAATAACCACCCTTTTTGTTGGAGATGAACACACTCTTTGATTGGCATTTCCCTTAACTATAGAAGGTGACACTAGTTACTCCTAGGTGTTTAGAGTATTTGATTTCCCAAAGMTTATTTCAAGAGTTTGCATTAGCTAGTCTTAATTCAATTTCCCCCTTTCAAAGTATGTTTACTTCCCAAGCTAGTGTAGTTAGGATTTAGACACTTTTTGTTACCTTTCCCAAAGTATCGACCCCTTACTTACTACTATACTTAGGTATAGTTAGTATTATCGGATTATAAATTATATTTTGAGCGCATCTGGTTAGGTTTTACCTCAACGACCCTAGCCGGAGCCCTTGACAGGCGCGTGCCATGCACACGCGGGCAAACCCTCGAGGCGCGTGCAAATCTCAAGCTGAATTGCTCAACTTCGAACGGCCATAACTCCTTGCTCAATGATCGGATTGCAGCTTGTAATATACCGTTGGAAAGCTTTCGAAGTCTACTTTCCAATGCAAAAYGCCTCGTCTGCGAATTCAACGTATACAAAAAGATATGGCTCCAAGARGATGGTAGAGCATAYGTTCGAGTGTCTTAAGGCTCAACCAAAGCGACCACAATCAAACCAACAAGTAGGAAGGCTTAAAAGAAACATGTGCACATCTAGGAAACTTGAAAATTACTCACAAAGCTTGCAATTGAGTGTTCAATGATAGAAAAGAATAGAAAACTAGTGAAAAACCTATAAAACCACTAAAAACTAACAAAAGTTTGCAAAACTAAACAAAGTGGAAATCTAACCAAAAGGTTAGTGAAATGATATCGAAAACACACATATTGGCCAAAATAAGGAAGAAATAAGTGCCTTCATGTGACCATTTTTGGCACTTATCAATGGGCAAGGCCCCTAAGCTATGGGCCATRGCTAGGGGCGTGCCTAGCACTTGTGTGGGCAATGCTAGGAACGATGAGCATATTGGTGGGTGCTCGGGTTTACRGGTGGCTCGRGATTGTCAATACTTGTGTGCCCGTTGGTATACGGACGCTTGGTTATGTGTTCCTTGGTCTAACTTGGTGCTAGGTAGCTAAGAGCTGTGCCTCATGGCATGTTTGATCGGTTAGGTGTGCTTGGGTGCTTGCTTGCGAAGCGACACCATGAAGCGGTGTGATGGACGCACATGCGCCTCACATGGGCGTTGGTTGAGACAAGAGAATGAGACATGAGAGAGCAATTAAGGCAGTTGGGCAAGATCAAAACATGGCTACATTGGAAGCATTGTATGGATCACTAACGTTGTAGCATGGCATTGGACGCTAGGGCTTGGCAAGGATTGATGACATGTGATACGTATCCAAAGAGGAATTCATTTGACTTTGATGTTGATAAGAGGCAAGCTTGGATGAGAAGAATTGCATGGACATCAAACCAAGATCATGTGGCCAAAACCCTAGATTCTATCTAGGTTAGGAATTTCAATTCCTACTCTATCTTTAAATGCTTTCTTTAGATTTTTAGCYCCAAGGTTTTGGGATCCACTTGGATTCGTTTTACTTGGTTTGGCTTAGTTTAATTATTTGTTTTYAGATTTATTTTCCTTTAATTARAGTTAGATATATTTTAGGAAAGTBTASGAAAATATCTTRTCTTAGGYGTGTGATATCAGTTTGTTAAGATATATCCTAACCAAYTTGGATATTTCCTAACCAACTAGATATATATATCATATCTTAGATTATAGCAGATCCTTAAAGCCTATAAATAGGTCACAAAAGCTGTAAACTAAGACATACAACAAATACAATTACTTTTAATATACAATTCAGAATTTTGCATCAATTCGTGCACTTGCTTAATAATCAATTCAAGAGTGTTTTGAGAGTTAAGTTTATCAAATTACTTAGTTCCAGGAGCTGTCTAGGTGATTGGATCARTCAAGCAATTCGTTCCAGGAGTGGTTGGATTTCTTGTCATATCAGGTTCGTTTTCAACATTAAGAGTTCAAGAATGGATCTTTATTTCAAGATTGCAACATTTTTAAAACTTGAATAAATAAAAGGGTTAGAATCCACATCAAATTGGTACTATAGCTCACAGGTTGCAGCCCGCCCGAAGGGACAAACGTTCATCAAATTCGCTGCCAGAAAATCCAATTCACAGGTGTAAAAGTTTCAATCTGTTTCTCTTTTGATTTTGCGACTTTTTTTGTGTTTTTTTCGTGGATTTTGGCCTTCTATGAGTCTACTTTGAGACTATAAAATTTGAGAATTTTTCGAGTACGTTTGCTATTTTTTCTGGATTTATTCTCTCAACTGGTCCAAAATCACTTCAATCCAGCGCTGCTGAAAGTTTTTGGTTACTTCGATTTTGTTATTAATGTTTTTTCCAGAAATTCCAATTTGAGGGTGTTATCAAAACATCAAAGTTGTGATCTGGAAAGTTTGGTTACGTTTGGTGCAATAACGAATTAATAACACMTATTTTCTTTGACTGCAAAATACTGTCCACTTGTGGGTTGTTATCATGGCTGAAAAGATGATGCAACAACTGATGGATGATTTTCACAAGAAGTTTGAGATTATAGACAAGAGAACTGAGCAACTGCAAGATCAAACTGATGCTAGGTTCGATGCTTTTGCYAAATTGCTTCTTGCAAACACGAAGAAGAAAAAGAAGAAAAACAGCGATGATGAGTCCTCTAGTGGTGACGAGAGTGATTTTAAACAATCTATGATTGATGATAGGGGTATCAAGCTCGAAGACTTTACTGGTCTTAGTAGTTCAGAAGATTTTCTTGAATGGGAAAGGCAAGTAGAGAAGATTTCTGACTACAAAGGGTTTGATGATACACAAAGATTCAAGATTGCTTACATACGACTCACGAAAAACGCAGGTATATGGTTTGAATCCCTCAAAGCAAGACGTGCTAGGGCAGGTAAGAAAAACATCTCAACTTAGACTGATTTAAAGCGTAAATTACGTGCTAAGTATTTACCTGATGATTTTGAGCAAATTCAATATTTGAAATTGACTACTCTCACACAAGATACTTTAAGTGTGAACGAATATATTGCTGAATTCGATAGATTAACCACTATGTGTGATTTGAATAAAAAGGAACCCATGCGCATTGCTCGTTTTATTAAAGGTCTCCATCGACCTATTGCTAGAAAGATTGTGTTAAATACTTATAGTTCTTTCAATGACGTATGCAAATTGGCCTTAAAAATTGAGAATCATTGGAATAAAGACAAGAAGGGTGGACCTTATGCTAGCAAAGGGGCTGGTTCGTYCAAGCCTAAACATTCTCATGATACGAATTTAAGCTCTTATAAGGGTCTTGACTCCAACAAAGATACGACCAAAATAGAAGAGAAGAAAAGTTCWGAGAAACCAAAGTTATTTGTGCCACATAAGGAATATGAGAGTCGAAGAAGGTGCTTCAAGTGTCAAGGGAAGGGACATATTGCTAGTGAATGTCCTAACAGAAAAGCTCTTACTATAAAGCAATACTATGAGTGGGAAGAAGATGAGAAACATATGATTATACTCCCTGAATTAGATAAAGAGAAAGAGTCCTTTAGCGAGGAGGAGGCAGAGGATGTTTTTGCTGAAGATGGTGGTCAAATGTTAGTGGTTCGACAAGTCTTACATGCTGGACTTATCCCAACTGTTGATCAAAGGGAAAGCTTGTTCCATAATAGATGCAAGATAAGTGATAATACTTGAAGGGTGATAGTGGATAGTAGGTCATGCACTAATGTGGCCTCAACTGAGATGGTAAGTAAACTAAATCTCCCAACTCGTGATCGTGCAAMACCTTATAAGTTATGTTGGCTTGATGATTCTAAAGGCCTACGTGTGAAGAAACAAGCATTGGTGAACTTTTCGATTGGAAACTACAAAGCAGAGTTATGGTGTGATGTGGTTCCAATGAGTGTTTGTCTTATACTCTTAGGGAGGCCTTGGCAATATGATAGAAAGGTGAAACATGATGGAGAAACCAATGTGTATACTGATAAGGTGGGTAACCAAAAAATCCGTTTACAACCTTTATCTCCAAAAACATATGCGGTAAACTCAACTGATCAATTGAATTCCAGCTTGTTTTATTGTGCAACGGAGCCAGAAAGAGAACCAAATGGAGCGACTGATCTCAAAAGGAAGAGTAACCTCATTCATCGGGACAATGTCGACTTGTCTACTTATTTGGATGATACGAATTTGAGGGCAAATTCTTTTGAAGAGGGGGAGAATGATACATATCAACAAAGAGGAATTCATTTGATTTGATGTTCATAAGAGGCAAGCTTGGATGAGAAGAATTGCATGGACATCAAACCAAGATCATGTGGCCAAAACCCTAGATTCTATCTCGGTTAGGAATTTTAATTCCTACTCTATCTTTAAATGCTTTCTTTAGATTTTTAGCCCCAAGGTTTCGGGATCCACTTGGATTCGTTTTACTTGGTTTGGCTTAGTTTAATTATTTGTTTTCAGATTTATTTTCCTTTAATTAGAGTTAGATATATTTTAGGGAAGTCTAGGAAAATATCTTATGTTAGGCGTGTGATATCAGTTTGTTAAGATATATCCTAACCAACTTAGATATTTCCTAACCAACTAGATATATATCATATCTTAGATTATAGCAGATTCTTAAAGCCTATAAATAGGTCACAAAAGCTGTAAACTAAGACATACAACAAATACAATTACTTTTAATATASAATTCAGAATTTTGCATCAATTCGTGCACTTGCTTAATAATCAATTAAGGAGTGTTTTGAGAGTTAAGTTTATCAAATTACGTAGTTCCAGGAGTGGTCTAGGTGATTGGATCAGTCAAGCAATTCGTCCCARGAGTGGTTGGATTTCTTGTCATATCAGGTTCGTTTTCAACATTAAAACTTCAAGAAAGGATTCAAGAATGGATCTTTATTTCAAGATTGCAACGTTTTTAAAACTTGAATAAATAAAAGGGTTAGAATCCACATCAACATGGCTCGCCGGAGCATTGCGATGGTTCGCAAGCATTGTGTTGGTTGGCAAGAGACATSCGAMTTGGCTGATTGGTGAGATGGCATCCATTTCTTTAATCAGAGATCCTCGAAGGGTTGCGTTCCAACATTGGTGCCTTTTCGTGAGTATGCCTGCTGTAGGTAATGTGTGTGTGACAYATTGTCGCCTGAAGCGACGCGTCACTTCTCCTAGACAATAGGGGMTTGTCTCTTCCCATTTGTCTATATATAAGTGATTTGGGGGTTGTCCAAGACACATTATTTTCCCCTCTTGTACATTCTGATTGCTATCAATAATATTCGAGTTGGCTTACACGAATTCTATCTTCTATTAGCCTCATATTTACAATATGGGTGTGAGTTTGGCTGACTAGCAAGGTTATGTGCCATCATGGTCTTTAGTCTCAAGTTAGGTCGTGACAACAACCGATATTGGGTAACTTGAACATGGAATTAAGCAACGTCATCACGATACAAATCTAGTCCATATGAGCATCTACTTCTGTCAATACACTCACATAGTAATTAGCATGCTATACAACCTAACTTCCAACCTTCAAGGAAGAGAACAAAACAACCAAACTAGTTACAAGGCTTCATTCAATCAAACCACTCCTTATCAAACCTGGAAATGTTTTTCGGAATAATATTATCAATCCGAGACCATACATCAAATTTAATCTAATTTACAAGCACAATATCAGTACAATGACTCATTTCTCCACAATTGATAGTTACGCTTTCTCCAAACATAATAAATGGTTACATTTACAGCCACATAGCAAAACGCACGATGAAACCTAGAAATCCCCTTCATTCGGCGATTGTGATGAAAATTTTGCAAGAAATTAGTCACTCGCCTGAGTTGGAACCAACACCTTGTCTGAGTATGTATACAATTCAAAAATAAATGGTTTTGTAACTCAACAGCAGCAACACATAAAATACACAAATCAGTTTGGCTGATGCCAATTTTATGCGAGCGATCACGAGTTCTCAATCTGCCAAGCATGAGAAGACAGCTAATAATACGATGCTTAGGGACAACAAGCCTGTGCTGAATAAATTTAGCCCAAGAAACCTTAGTACCACAACAAACTAACTTGGAATAAATAGTTGAAACAGAGAATTACGCCATATACATCAGTTCAGCTTGCAATCCAGAGAGTTGAATAATCCTCTTCACTTCACAAATTTTTTTCCAAGCCCAACTACAATCCATCGTAGCAGTGTAATCCCACCAATTACAACGTTATAAGTAAACAACAATGACCCATTGGATCCACATATTATCTTTTGTATGCGCAATTGCCCAAACGTATCGAGCCATGGTAGCAACGTACAATGCATATATGTTTAGCATGCTAGGGTTAAAACATAATTATCTCTATTTATTTTTTTTACAATGCACTCACGATTGATCGAGTAGAAGCCTCTAGATTTGGGGGTGATTTTCCTTATTTCGCCCTTACCCACATCCCCAAATCCATGACCAAATCTATGACAAAATAACGGAGTCTTTTGCCATGCATTATGACTTGGCAAGGCATAATATGRGTTCTACAACTCTCGAAAAGACTGCGATAGCAACTTCCTTTACTCGTGTCTACTAGTATAATAAACACATCTCCAAGCATATTGACACTATTTCATTCTTCGCAAAACACCTTCACCAGAGACTGTCCATGCGGGTCACCTTGGGGCATTGCCATCGAGCCATTCCGGGTTAAAAACCAATCCCCCTATGGACCCATACAAAAAGAATTTATACTCTCTCACAAAAAAAGTGTTCATGGTCTCTCACAACAAAAAAGATGAGGACGCAGACGTAGGCACCGATAAAGGCTTCAAATAATAGACACACAAGATAAAGATACAAAGTTAAGTAGAAATTCTTGGACGAAGGCCGAAAAAACAAGACATAGTCACAAATTCCCCTACAAAAATTCATGGACAAAGGCCGAAAAGAATCAATCAACGCACAAGCAAGCAAGCACAAACAAGCAACGCATGCAAGTAGAACATGATGCAAGCAACAATATCCATAGGTGCAGGTAAACTAACACATTTACTTTGCTCGTACTGAGTACTTTGGCTTTTGTTTTACGAGACCTTGATCTCTACAAACACAACCAAMGTTGGATCTTTTTCAGATACCTACATTTTTCCCTAGCYCAAGACGGCTAGTGATGAGAATCCCTTTGTAACACACAAGCTTAACATTGAAAATGCAAGAGATACTCAAGAGGGGGTGAATTAAGTATTTGYCGAGTGTAGTAAATTTCTCGATTTGTTAAGCAAGAATAGTACGACAATTGTTTTGTATGAAGCGGAATAAAATAAAGAACACTAAAAATTTAACGAAGTTTGACTTCTAAAAAATCTACGTCCTCCACTCTCTCTAACTCTTTTTATTAATCAACGCAGAATAACAATAAAGATTACACACAATTAGCTAATGTACCTATGCACGAGGCAATTCCCCAACAACGAACTATGGTTGTTCACCCAACTGTTAGCTATAACAGTTCAAATGAAGTAGTTCCCATAACCACTTCCCTAACTACTTGACCTTTCAAGCAGCTCAAGTACACAAACTTTTCTCTCAAACAATTCAGCCTAGTGTTTCCATGCTCTATAAGCACCTGATCTTTGCAACTTATCAATCTGAAAAGATTTTGCATATCATTGAGTGTAAATTTGCTTCCAGCCATTATTGCACAAATGGTGAGTATAGAAACTTTGATTTGATAAAAACGAAAGTAGAATTACAAAGTATTGCTCAATCCCTTCTTTGATATCCTAACCTTTTCTAAAATCTTTCAATATGAAATGTTTGTAAAAATAAAATAAAATAAAAAATTCATTTAAAGATCAATAGCACTTTAAGCCACAAATCATCCAGCATCAAATGAGATAAAATAGGCAAGGAAAATTACCAACAAAATCGCCAAAAATAAAAATTAGAAAATGCTATGAACTTCAGCTTTCAACATGACAAACAGCGTCTAAGTTCTTTTTATGCAATTAGTTTATACTTTAGCACATATTATCTTTTACAACACATATCAGATTCGTATTTTACAACATTACAAGTAACTTCTGTTTTAGATCAACATTATAACATTACAGCTTCAAAGGTCTTTCAGAAAAATTGGTATTCTGTTGCACTTTATGCGTGTATAGAATCTTGTCTTGTTAGTTACCCGGATACCGTTCATACCTGCTTTCTGCCCTGCCACAGATTATTCAGTACAATCAGGCCTTCTATTCATTGCTAAAAACAAAAAAGGATAACGAAGAAGAATATAAACATGTCTCCCGTATTTCTAAGAATGATTGATCCGTGAACTTTGACACAAGTATTGGAAAAACGGAGAGTGGGGAGAGATCAACTCAGCAGAAGTTAATTATCAACTGTTTGGAAGGGAAGGAGACATAATGTTTCCAGTGTGAAACGAGTCATCAAACACTAGATTGCACTTTAAATATGGCTTGGGTCATTACAGACAATTGTGAGATGAACTTCATCTGACTATAGGAGGATGACAGTATAGGTTGAATCTCATTCGATGTGATTTTTCCAGTAACTATGCTTTATTCAGAAAAATCTTCAAGTAACAACCTTATGAAACTAGGGTAATCAGATTTTCTATCATCTGCAAACAACCCAGCCTACAATCAGGCATGCAAAAGGCTAATATTGTCAGCTTGTAGTGCGTAATTTCAGAAGCTAAACTAGACATGGGAGAACAATGGATGCTTGAGATGAATTCCAGGCTTTCCGGTCCAACAGACAATGGAAGTTACTAAGTCAGTAAATGAGCGGACACAATTTCAATCTCAATGTGCAGTTACCAGCCCCATGGATTAGAACAGCTTGCTTCTTTCAGTTCTCAAACTTCTCATGCCCTAAGAATCCTGATTGACAAAGAAAGAGTGCAGGAATGATAAAAGTAGCACTTGTTCTAGATAAATGCAACAGCCTGTACTAAATCTGGGTACCGAGACTAGAGTTGCACATGATTTTGAATAATAAGTGACTTAGATATAAATGTATAACAAAAAAAAGGAAGGATAATGAATGAATATTGCAAATTTCATTGGGAACAAATGGAGTAATCTTTTAGAGTTTAGAACGTAGCATCAAACATAKGCTTGTGTTAATACAGTTTAGTGTAACAGATCTGAAAAACAAAACAACTTTGTCATTAATCTTGAGTTCTATTCCACGAAGCCATATCAAGATAAGTTTGAAAGTATATCATAGCAAATAAGCTAAAGTCAGTAATAGCATCAGCAAACTCTGTTCTCTGTTCTGGGACCATAAGTGAATTGATGCCCAAGGATTCAATAACAGCATCAGCATACAATATGTCACCCTTGAGACCATGACTAGTAGTCCTGATTCTTATCTTTTGAATGTGGAAAAAGGGTGAAATTTGGTACGAAATAAAAAAGAATCGGCCTAACATTCCTTTGAATCAGGTTCAAACATCTATGTCACTTCAGTAGCTCTTTATAGATCACTATGATAGCACCCATAGTTTTTTCATTACATAGAAATATATTAATAATGATAGACTCCATGGAAATGAATAAAGCTACATGTTTTCCTTCTCTATATTCACCAGTAAATTTTCCAAATCCTATGCATTGAATTGTCTGTAGCATGGTCCTTATTGAACACGACAACCAATGAAATCTTAATGCTAGTTTTCCAATTTTACACTCCAAACTCCACAGTTCCCTGTACGTACATACATTTTGGATGATGCCACCAGCAATTTAAGAAACTATTCGAAAGACAACTAATATCAGGGCCGGCGCTTGGGTGTGCAACCTGAGCAACCAAACAGGGCCTCAACCTAGCAGGCCAGAATTATCTTACTTACAGTAATTGTTTCAATAATATAGCAATGAACATGCTATGGATCAACAGTTAGATTTTGGAAATCAAAGCAAACAACCAGAGTTCTAATCTTTGTTGAAGCATTTTTGGAAAAAGCCAATTACTTAAGGCTTGTTGCATTTATTTCCATTTTTGGGTGTTGAGCTAATCTTTATTATAGTGCTCGGTATCATGACTTTATGAGATGAAAAGTCATCTCCTTTTACAATGATTCTAAGCAAACATCTTTTCCAGAAAAAATTCATTAGTTTCCATTTCCACCCTAGCTATAAATTTTGATCTTCRGTTCCTTGAATATATTTTCCCAGTCCTCATTTTAGTGTATTCTTAAAAAAAATACATTTGCATCTTTATGAATTTTTAAAATGTACATAGGTTGATAAAATCATATTTTAATTCATATTTAAGGTTTATCTTGTTATACACTCTGTATCATTCACAAAATGTGGTGTCAAATGAGCAAGGGCGAGCAATTGGGGCGTTCCCTCGTCGCTGCACTTCCCAGATCCGGGTGTAGTGATAAATATGTAAGGGTTGCTAAGTCGTCGCCCCGAAGCGGCACGCCACATCATCCGCATGTGGTGTCAAATGAGCAAAGGAAGGAGAGTGGGGTGAGAGAGCGGAAAAGGAAGAGTTTTACAAATTTGCGAGTTGGTTCTTGGAATGTGGGGTCTTTCACTGGAAAATCGGCAAAAGTGGTGAAGGTGATGAAGAGAAGACGCTTAAACATCTTATGCATTCAAGAGGTGATGTGGACCGGAGAAGGAGCTCAAGGCTTGAACAGGGGTATAAGGTGTTGTACATCGCTCAGGACAAGGTTCCTAGAGACCGAGTTAAGAATGGAGTCGGCGTGATCCTCTATGAACAGTTAGCACAAGAGGTAATCGAGACCTATTGGAAGAGTAATAGATTGAAAAGGGTAAAGTTGTTATGTGGTAAAGAGATTGTTAATGTTATTAGTACTTATGCGCCTCAAGTTGGTTGTTTATTTTGGGAAGACTTTGATGAGGTGGTACAAGGTGTCCCGCACACAGAGAAGTTATACATTGGTGGCGACCTGAATGGACATGTTGGGGTAAGGCGTGATGTCTTTGAGAGTGTCCATGAAGGTTTTGGGTATGGGCAATGWGATGCCCACAGTGACGCTATTTTGGATTTTTCTCAATCATATGATTCGATTTTGGCTAATACTTGGTTTAAGAAGTGCAATTCCCCCTTGATAACTTTTTGGAGCTAGGCAAATGYWATTCAAATAGACATTATGCTCACAAGGAGGGCGGATAAACAAAGTTGCATAGATTGCAATGTCATCCCCGGAGAAAGTGTGGTTACCTAACACAAGCTCGTAGTAATGACTATACGATCGAAMGAAAGTAGGAAAAAGAAGCGTAGCCAAGGGGAGCCAAGGATAAGATGGTGGACCTTAAAGGATGCGAAAGTTAAGGTTTTCACCGAAAACGTGATCGACAAGGCTAATTGGGATGGTGAGGTAGATCCAGATGCAACTTGGTTGAAAATAAAGAATTGTTTCCTAAGAGTGGCCAAAGAGGTCTTAAGGGAATCAAGGAGGAAAAATATGGTGCACATAGATACTTTGTGGTGGGATGAAGAAGTAGGACGGATGAAACTTTGGCAGCTTATAGAGATGCTAAAAATAAAGCAAAGGTAGCTGCGTGTGGCAAGCTAAAGAAAAGGCATACTAAGAAGTTTATGAAAGAATGGACTCCAACGAAGGAGAAAAGGAGAGATTTATAAGATGGCGAAGAGAAGACAAGCGTCAAGGAAGGCTATTGGTATGCTCAAGTGTGTCAAAGACGAGAACCACAAGGTTTTGGTTCAAGATGAGGACATCAAAGCAAGGTGGAAGGAATACCTCGATGAGTTGTTTAACGAAAGCCAAGGGCTGTTATAGGGGATACGTCTGTGAGTAGGGAGGAAATCAACGTATCGGGAGGAAATCAAAGAAGGACCTCCACATGGTTTTCATCGACCTAGAGAAGGCTTAWGACAAAGTACCAAGAGATGTACTTTCGTGGGCAATGTTGAAGAAAAGGTATTCGCCGAAAGACATGTATCGGGATGTGTCAGCAAAAGTGGGGACTTTTCTATAATAATTGGTAATGAGGTGCCATGGTGTATGCTATTTGCAGATTATATTGTATTAGTAGATGAAACAAAAACTGRGGTTAATGTCAAGTTGGGGCAATGGAGACAAAGATTGGAATCTCGAGGTTTTAAGCTAAGTCGGAGCAAAACTGAGTATTTGGAATGTGGTTTTGGGTCACAATGGGGGACAAATGATGGAGTGGAGAGGTTAGACGGAAAAGACCTCGCCATGAATGAATGCTTTAAGTACCTTGGGTCAATCATCCAAAAAAAAGGTGATATTGATCAAGATGTGGCTCACAGAAATAAGTTTGGGTGGCTTAAATGGAGGGCGGCTACGGGTGTGTTGTGCGATCGAATCATCCCTCTAAAGTAGAAGGGAAAATTCTACARGAGTGCTATTAGACCTTATTGCTCTATGAGACAGAATGTTCGGCCTCCAAGAAATAGCATATTCAAAGGTAGGGGTCACCGAGATGCTAATATTGAGATGGATGTGTGTGAATACTCGGTGGGATAAAATCAAAAAGGAAGTTATCCGTGAGAACGTTGGTGTTGCATATATTGCAAAAAAATAAAGGAAAACCGTTTGAGTTGGTTTGGGCATGTACAACGGAGACCTTAGGAGGCACCGGTGCGAAGAGTGGAAAAATGGGAGCATGGAGATTTTAAACGAGGTAGAGGGAGACAAAAAATGACCTGGTAGGAAGGAGTTAAAAAAGGATCTGAAACTGTTGGATTTACAAGTGGATGAGACTCTCGATCGTAGGGAGTGGAGGAGGTAAATTCATGTGGATGAYCCGGAATAATCACGTTTGGTTCATGTTAGCCGACCCCACTTATGGGAATAAGGCTCTGATTGATTGATTGATCGATCGATCATTAACAAATTAATCTTTTAAAAAAAAAAAAATTCCTACATTTTGTCATTTACGACATTTGTGTATACAATTTTGGACATTTTTTGAGATTTAGGATATTTGTGCATACAGTTTAGGACATTTTGTGGTTTAAGACATTTGCATCTACAATTTAGGACATTTATACGATTTAGGACATTTATACGATTTAAGACATTTATGTATACGATTT
>SNQN01001852.1:42095-61376 GCA_008642245.1 Bassia scoparia
TGGTATGAGGGAGGAGCGAGCGAGGTGAGGGGACGAGTTGTAGGAGGGAGTAGCGAAGTAGGGACGGTGGTGGGTTGCAGGAGAGAGGAGCGAATGTCAAATGTCATGGAGGGTGGCAATGGTGATGGAGGTGTGGTTGATGGAGTATCAATGAAGAAGAAGAGTGGGAGGGGCTTCAATGGGGGTGAAAATAGGGGGAAAAGAAGAAGAAAAGCAAAAATAGGAATCACGTGAGCAGCACGTGTTCGTTTTGGCCGAAAAGTTGCGGGTCAACGCCGGATWGCAGTGGTCAACAAAAAAATGAGTCTTTAATGGCAGTTTTTCGCAAAAAAACACATTTTTATGGTATTTATGGACAATTTTCTAGAATCGTGGCAGTATTTCGCAAAAAGTGAGATTTTAATGACATTTATGGACAAATTTTCTATATATATATATATATATATATATATATATATATATATATAAAGAACCCTTAAGATGAGAAATGTGAGAAGCAATCTTGGTCGTTAATTTTTGAGATGAAAGGTCAAGATGTGAGAAGTATCCTTAAAATGAGAAGTGTGATAAGCAATCTTGGCCCTTGATTTTGCCATCATAACCATACACGTCAGCGCCACCATGCCACGCATGCCGCCACATTAGCGCCACATCAGCATCATGTCAGCACCCCCAGTCACATAACCCCCAGTCACATCAGCATGCCACGCCAGCGCTGACGTGATGTGGCACCGACGTGGCATAGTGGCGTGGCACTGACGTCAGCATGCTACGTCAGCGTTGACGTGATGTGGAACTAACATGGTATGCTGACATGGCTCATGCTGCTGACGTGGCACTGACGTCAGCATGTCACATCACCCCATGCCACGTCAGCATGCCTTGTCAGCGCCACATCACGTCAGCGTTGGCGTAGCATGCTAACGTGGCCTAGGGGCTGATGTCAACATTGACGTGATGTGGCGCTGACGTGGGCATGGCACGTCAGCGCTGGTGCTGACGTGGCTGACGTGCCATGTTTACGTGGAAATGTCCTAAATTGTATGCACAAATGTCCTAAATCCGAAAAATGTCCTAAATTGTATGTGCAAATGTCCTAAATCACAAAATATCCTAAATCGTAAAAATGTCCTAAATTGTATATGTAAAATGTCCTAGTTTTTAGTTTTCACCAAAAGTAAGGTTTTAGTGGATCCTAACTCTCTCTCTCCATATATATATATATATATATATATATATATATATATATATATATATATATATAGGGGTGGGATCATATGAGAACATCCCTTTATGTGATAACCTCTCTTATATGAGAACACTTATTTAATTTAGGACATTTGCGACAATTTAGGACATTTTTGCGATTTAGGACATTTGCGCATACATTTTAGGACGTTTTTACAATTTCCAACATTTTGTCATTTACGACATTTGTGTATACAATTTTGGACATTTTTTGAGATTTAGGATATTTGTGCATACAGTTTAAGACATTTTGTGGTTTAAGACATTTGCATCTACAATTTAGGACATTTATACGATTTAGGACATTTATACGATTTAAGACATTTATGTATACGATTTAGGACATTAAAATATAAAACACTTCCTAATTTAAGGCATTTTCAACAATTTAGGAGACTTGTAACAAAAAATAATTTATGATATTTAAATTTTAATTTAAGACATTTTCAACAATTTAGGACATTTGTAACAAAAAAATAATTTCTGATATTTAAATTTCAATTTGGACACTAGTGTACAGAATTTAGGACATTTTCAACAATTTAAGACATCTTTAATTTGTTTAGGACTTTTTTTAATTTAGTATAATTGGCCACTGCTCACTCCTGCCCTCACAGCTCAAAACCGCCCACGCTGCAACCCCACGCACACCCCAAACCACGCCAACCCGAAACCCACCGTCGAACCAGCTACGGCACCACCGTGCACTTGCGGGCTGGCAAATAACCCCGCCACCGCCACCACAAAAAAAAAACAAAAAAAAAAAAACAAAAAAGAAAAAAAAACGCAAGAACAATCGAAACTATGGTTTTCAAGTATCTCTCATCCATCACCTTTTTCTCTGTGCATCGCACCACCATGCTAGCTCCACCACCGCTGCCCACGCACCCACCCCTCGAGCCAACTCGCACCCACCCCTCGAGCCAACTCGCACCCATCCCCTACACGAACCCACCATCACCTCACAAATCACAACCTCTRCACAACCACATGCACACACAACACCTTACTCCCACCTCTCAAACAAAGCCAACAATTGCGTTTCAACCCTCCAATTGCATCTTCTCCGATAATCACACCTCACATGGTATATATATAGATTATATCCTGACTATCCATCTCGAAATCCTACGGTCAAAATTAAAAGTTTTTAGTTTTCACCTAAGATTTGTGTTTTCACATGATTATATATATATATATATATATATATATATATATATATATATATATATATATATATATATATATATTGTTTGTATTTAAGGGCCTCTTTATATGCATTCGTGCAGGGCCTCCAACATTCTAGCCCGCCTTGACTAATATTGAACAGTTAGCACCAGATCACTCATATACATTGGACAAACTTGGAAGGAAAATAAACATTTGACTTGCCTGTGATATTTGTTCAACAGAACAAAGTGTTGGGGATCATGTGAAGAGAGCAGAAGAAACTGTCGCACAAGGTATACACAGGTGATTATGCTGCAAAACAAGAAAGGAAAATTTTACTTGCTTATGCCATAGAAATAGGATGGTATAAACTCAGCTTATATAATACTAGTTTTCTATGCACGCGAGGCGTGCGGTAACCTCACGTGATAATAGTATGTCTAATTTACTAAAATAGACTTACTCAAAAAATAGTAAAGAAGGATTAGTAAGGATAATAGTATAATCTCACTTTTTTTTTAGGGGTAGTATAATCTCAGTTAATTATAATATATTAAATTACTTAAATAACCTTACTAGAATAAAGATTTAAGAAGGGTTAGTAAGGGTAGAAGAGTAAATTTAGGTGGACACCACCACCACCACCTCCCCCCTTCTCTTATATAATAGAGATTAGTAGATTACTAACCATAAAGATAGAGGCCTTTTGATATAAAATATTACTACAGCAGATCACTTGTTTCGTATAATTGCATTTGTATTGATAAAAYAAAATAAAATAAATAAGCAGGAAAGGTCAAATTGCCTGGTCAGCTGACAAAAGATGAAATGACCTTATGTAACAGACCTCCTCTTCAGGTTGAAGTGTGGAACATTATGACTAATTAGCATGATGTGTTCAAATAGGTGGAAAGAAGGATAGCCCATCCATCTAGACAATTTATAAATATTCAAGCAAGGAGCCATTTAGAGAGTAAGTTATCATAGGAATTCCAAACCACAGCATCTATACTAATATTTTGATTACAGACAAATAAAAGAAATGTAGAGTGCCATGTGGCTTTTTTTGATTATTTTTTCTATTTTTGTTTGTGAAAAAAGTTGATGATTTGTTTATACTAATATTTAATATTTAAAAACGAGAAACTTTAATGGAACAACTAAAGTGTCATATGGCCTCTATTTATTTTATATTTTGGAAAAAACAACACTACATCCAATTTTTTTTTTTTTTTTTTTTTTGACAAGTTTTCTACATTATTCTTCAACATCACTAGGGTTTTCCGTTACCGCTTAAAGGAAACCTACAGTGTCAGGTGGCCCCATTTTATTTTATGTTTTAGAAAAAAACAACATTTTATTCAATTTTCTCTTCTCCGTATTGTTCTTTCGACAGGTCATTTTCCTTTAAGTCTATCATTGCTTCTACCAAACATTATAATAAGGTCTAATTGCTTCTACAGTTTTCACCAATATAAATTAAAGAATCATTTAATCAATACAAGTTTAGCCCATGCTGGGCTAAAAACTAGTTCACTATCTACACAAAGCGGAAATGAATCTCTTAAAAGTGACAAAATCAACTGCCTTCTGTCACCATTTAAACAATAAGATAGGGCCAGCTGCATCTCATGCAAAGAACAATTGCTCATTTGCATGAATTAGCAGAAGAGTATATCTTGATGCAGTCTTGTTACAGCAATCAATATAGATGGAACAGACTAGATCCTTAAAGCATGTTGTTATTGGTAATCAACAAAGCTCATCAGAGTAATTATTTGTTACACTAAATTCCCTTAAGACTCTCAGATGCGATACTAGAAAGAGAAGTACTGCTCAAGTGCTCATAACACAATATTCTTAATGCAGCCAAAGTTTCAAGAACACAAGTTCTATAAGGCAACTGAAAGAGCTTACCTGCCACAACATATTAGCAAAACTATCCAGATGACTGCAGTTAACCAACTTGATTCCTTGTAGCCAATCCAAATCTGCATTCACATAAAACAGAAACAATTTTCACTCTCCTGCATAAATCTGATCTAGTTTGGCGGATCAGTTTCAATGGTTTAGTTGACTCTTTCATGTACCATTGTGGTTTCAAGAAACATCGTTCAAGCTTACCATTTTGTTTATAAAAATTTCAAAGAAAAAGAGAGAGCATTGACAGGCACACTCTATCACAGTAATACATAGTGATAAATGTAGAACCAAAGGCACAGATACATATAACATCACTTTTCATAGTGCTAAGATCTTATGCGTCAGTGGTAAAAGTACATGCTGCAAGCTTTAAGTCACTTAATCAAGGTAATAAAAGTGGATAAATGTTCAATAACTCACCCATGTCTTTCCCAATCAAATACCAATTTCTCACACCCACTTCCTACAACCCAAACTCTCTACTCCCCACAGTGCACACCGCACACCACCTTACTTTACTTCACCCAACTTCAAAACCATGACAATGACCATCTTTCCAGAGGCCGGAAATTCAGTGTCAATTACAACCCACCTTGGGGGACAAGGTGGAACATTAGGGGCCGGTATTGTTATAAAAAAAATCTTAAGGAAAGGGTAATTTAGGTAATTTGAATAATTTAGATATTAACTCCGTCAGTAGGTTTTACACTGCCGGTCCAAAGCCTGGGTAAAGATGGAGGGTTGTTGTAAGCCCAGTGTAAAATTTTGACACATCTTATGACATAAACAAAAATCATAATTTAGTGAGGGTGTTCCCTACTCAGACACACGCACTACACTCCTCAGACTCGGGTGTAGTGATAAATTTGTAAGGATTACAAGGTCGTCTTCCCAAAGCGACGCGCCACATCGCGAGTGTGGTGTCAAATCRGCAAGGGCAGRCAATTGCCTTGTTCCCTTACACAACACGCTGGAAACCTAGGTGTAGTGATAAGTACGCAAGGGTTGTTAGGTCGTGGCCCCGAGGCGATGCGCCACATCGTCCACATGTGGTGTTAAATGAGTAAAGGAATGGAGGTGGGGTGAGAGAGCAAAGAAGGAAGGGTTCTGCAGATTTGCGAGTTGGTTTTTAGAATGTGGGGTTTTTATCTGAAAAATCARCAGAAGTAGTGGAGGTAATGAAGACGAGACGGTTGACATCTTATGCCAAGTGGTGATGTGGACTAAAGAAGGAGCTCGAAACTTAATCATAAGGTATAAGGTGTTGTACGTTGGTTAGGATAAGGTTCATAGAAACCGAGTTAAGAATGGAGTCGGAATCCTGGATGAATGGTTAGTACAAGAGGTAATCGAAAAGATTTGGCCATGAGTGAAAGCTTGAAACATCTTGTGCCTATCATCCAAAAGAATGATGATATTAACTCAGATGTAGCTCTTGAACGGAAGGTTTCTCCACCTGCTTTTTTGGGAAAGGGCACAGCACCGGCAGTAAAAGCAATAGACCCGCCCGCAATGGAAACTGAGCAAATCCCGAATTAAGATAGGACGACTTAAATGGAGAGTGGCCACGGGAGAGTTGTGCGATCAAGCATCCTTTTAAAGTTGAAAGGAAAATTCTACAGGGAAACCGAAAATGAATGACTTGGTGGGAAGGAGTTGGAAAACATATTGAGGAGATGGATTTATATGAGAATGAGGCCCTCGATCGTAGACATGGGAGAAGAAAACTATCAGTGGATGACTCCCCGGGATAATCCCTTTTGGTTCATGGTAGCCAACCCCACTCATTGGATTAAAGCACTGATTAATTGATTGAATAATTTAGATATTAATAGTTTCTAGAATGTTTTAGAATTGTAAGGTGAATATTTTCCATACATAAATACAACAAAAAGGCGATGGAATAGTCATGTTGATGAATGATGAGAAATCACTTTTGTATTGTAAAATAGAGTTTTGTACTATTCCATTGTAACCAAGTATCCTACCATTCCATTTCACTTACACTTGGCATGTTTATTACATTCATTATCTCATAAAGAAATCCTACTCGATACGACCAACACCACTAATCAGTCCACAATGTTCGTCGACTATGGCAGTCTACAACAAGCTCCCAACTTATATGCCCATTGGCTCAAGTAAC
The DNA here is from genome assembly GCA_008642245.1 of Bassia scoparia. Classification (NCBI taxonomy): domain Eukaryota; kingdom Viridiplantae; phylum Streptophyta; class Magnoliopsida; order Caryophyllales; family Amaranthaceae; genus Bassia; species Bassia scoparia. The sequence continues at coordinate 48,583 of SNQN01001852.1, forward strand.
CAACTTAGTTAGTATCAATAACAATTGAACGGAAATCAATCTCCTAATTATGAGGTATTATCATTTGACAGTTGTCACGTGATCCTATGAATGTCATTATCAAGTCCAAATGGAAATAGTAAACACAAAGCAMTAGAAATAAATAGTGCTTCCAAATATTTGAAATCTCTAGGGGAAAAGATGAATAAAAAGTCTAACATACTGATAAAACTGCAACATTGATGTAGAAATCAATTAAGGTTGCTACCACCCACCTGAAAAAAACACAAAACCATTATTTCAACATTGTGGATGCTACAAGCTACATGAATTTTTAAACAAGATTTCTCTAGAAATATTAAATAGTTAAACATAGTTATCAATAGGCCTGAGCATGGATCGGATATCCGATCCGATATCCGATTTCGAATCGGATATCCGATATCCGAAAATCTAGATATCTGATATTCGTATTTGATTCGAAATGTTTCGGATATCCGATATCTGAAAATTTTCGGATCGGATACTATGGATGTTCGATATCCGATTTTGACTAATAAATTTTTTAAAAATCATAGAAATATATTATAAAATAGTAAATTTTCATGAAAAAGAAATAATATTTACGGATAAAGTACCGGATATTCGGTTTCCGATATCCAATTCCCTGGATATCCGAAATCCGATTTTTTCGGATATTTTTCGGATATCGGATATTCGAAAATTTAAAAATCAATATCCGAATCGGTATTCGATATCCAAATGTTCTCCGATCCGAAATCCAATTTCAAATCGCATATAAAAAATAATCGGATYGAATATTCGAATTTTCAGATAGTTTTGCTCAGCCCTAGTTATCAACTTTCAAAAACCACTTTCAAATTATACATAAAGACTCATACATACAAGTCAACAACAATATAAAAGTCATCAGCCCTAAAGATTGGGTTTTACTTTATGAACCACATGTTATTGTTTCAGCATTTCTTGTTTCGCTATTCCACCTCAATCTAGTACTACATACTCATATAAAATCATCTCTATCATATTATTTCTAACTCCTTTAATCGAAGGCGTCATTGGTTTCTTTCCACTTGTTGAATCTCCACAATCCCAAATTTCCATCTCACTAGAGCATCATCTAGATACTATCTGAAATGCCTAGATCAGGATACAATCCATCTTGATCACATGCCTAGTTCTCCATTATCTTGTCCTCAATTATAGTTTCTTGGACCGGATCCTATTTTTCAATATGTTCCACCAAAACCATCTATCTCGATATACAAAGGTCAGCTACATCCATCTTGATACAATCCATAGCTGTCCTATAAGATTTCTTTCCCATTTTGAAGCTATGCTATAATTGCGTAATCAATAGCTCTCAACTTGACCCATCCATACTTAATAGCTGATGCTATGACTTAAATCCTTGACTCCTGGTGAATATTTCCCTTTTTTATGCATCCTGTACAATACTTAAACTAAACTTTGCCGTAATAATGGACCTATGAATCAGGTTATTTAACAATTAAACTAAACTTTGCAGCAATAATGAACCTATGAATCAGATTATTTAACAATTGATTTTTTCCGGCACTTGGCACTTCAATCACAAAAGTAACATTCATGCAAATAATAACTATTTGTGTGTGATATCTTTTGAAGGTTTAATGTAAGTTTATCATTGAAATCGTATCATTCTGTATTCATTTTTAGTTATTTACATTTGCATAACAAATTGAATCCATTAGCAAAAAAAATGTTAGAATACCCAAGACTTACGGTATGAAATTCTCGCTTTTGAATGGTGAACCATGAGTCAAGATGGTGTAAAGCAAGGTTCCAAGCATGAGACAGCCTAAAGAACCAAATACAATTGCTGCAGAGATCAGTCGAAATGAGCTCCCACCATATGCACCTTTCCTGCTCAGGAAAATAAAAACACTTTAAAAAGCACTGACAGCTTGTTCACATCCAACAAAAAGGTCTATACTGCGCACGACTTCACATGCTAACTTCATTTTTCACTACTATGATGATGTATCTAACATTCCAACCATAATTGGCTTCACAGATTTTTATTATAAAAATAGATAAATCATAAATACTCCCTCCATTTTTTTAGATGTTCCATACGGAAATGGCACGGTGTTTAAGAGTTGATTGAATTAGATAAAATGTTGAGTAAGTTGGGTAAAAAAGTTGAGTAAGTTAGGTAAAAGAGTAAATGTGTGGATGAAATKAAWTTTTTTGGGAAAAAGTAATTTTGAGTGAATAAATTGGGTAAAGTAATGAAAGTTGACTTTAGAAAGGAGTAATTCATTAATGTTTGAGTAAATAAAGTTGGTAAAAAAGTAAAAAAGTTATTTTTGGATTGATTTGGAATAACTATTTGAAAACATCCCAAAATGGAAACTGGAACAACTAAAAAAAACGGAGGGAGTATAATGAACTACCAAAGGAAGACAGTCTAAATACTCCATAGAACTCAGAGATGCCAGGAGTTAACCAATCAATCAAAGCCTTAAACCCATAAGTGGGGTTGGCTTACATGAACAAAAAGTGATTATTCTAGGAATTCATCCACTATTATTTTTCTCCTCCACCCCCTACGAAAAATATCAAGAAAAAGGAATGGACTGGTTCAAAGAGAAGTAAGAAAAGGAAGGTCATGAAAAATAATAAGTTAATAACGTACAGAAAACAAAGAAAATTCAGAAGTACAATGAAGTGTGAGAAGAAACTTAAAAATAATCATCGGTTTTGATTTTGTAGTACCTGTCAGCACTTTAAAACAGTTCAACTAGTAAACAAAACTTTAAGTGAAAGTAACCGTCTATAGCATTATATCATACAAGTATTTTGATAACTATTCCTGGGAAAAAACAAGGATTGATGTACAAAATAAAATCCTCATATGCATCTATGTACTATGGTAAATAAAGAAGAAAAGTTAAACAAGAAAGGTACTATTATTAGAGAGTTAACTCACTTGTCTCTGTCCCGCAATAAAACATGAAAAAAAGGATCATGGGTGGCTTCTTCAGCTGAAAGCTTGAAAAGTTGAATGGTAATGTACAAGCAAGTTGTGATACTGAAAGGGAAAAACACAAGAACATATTATGGAGAATTCTTYTTCAAAAAGAAAGGTTTTAACAGGATTATTAAAGGAGCATTAGACATCTACATATAATTATTTGAAAGATAAACTAAATTYCTTTTTTAGAAAAACACAGTTCAATTTAACATCTAAATAAGTTATCACTGCCAAATATTGCAGGTCACAATTTTACATCTATATATTGCAGATCACACATGCTAAAGTGGACTAAAATTTTAGGAAGTAAAAGTTAGATTCATTTAATTGCATTGAAGTTCAACAAACTCTTCGTACATGAAAAAATCACCCAAAGACCCAACCCATGAGTTCTAATGTTAGGTAACAACAAATGCTGAGCAGGGTTCATAATGCAAATGGAAAGAATGGTTGTTCGGCACTCACAAATAGGTTAATCAAGGTTGAGTGGAGAAGAGTGAAGACGCTAAAGTCAATGTGGAGATCTYCGTGAAAAATTCCTTGTCAGTTGTCACTTGTCAAGTTGTCATCCAAATTTCCAAACCACCCCTCAAGGATAAAATTCTAACATGAATTTTTCGGGAGCTAGTGAACCAGGTTGCATGAATTACTAAACAATGCAAGATGCTATATATATATATATATATATATATAAAGAGAGAGAGAGAGAGAGAGAGAGAGAGAGAGAGAGAGAAAGAGAGAGAGAGAGGTGGGATCATGTGAGAACACCTGTTTAATTTAGGACATTTGCGACAATTTAAGACATTTTTGCGATTTAGTACATTTGCGCATACAATTTAGGACATTTTGTGCTTTGGGACATTTGCGTATACAATTTAGGACATTTTTATTTATTTAGAACATTTGCTTATACAGTTTAGGACATTTTCATGTAACTTAGGGCATTTTAATTGAGGACAATTTTAACAAAAACTAATTTAGGATGTTTCAATTTTCATTTAGAAAGTTTACCCCTCTCTCTCTCTCTCTCTCTCTCTCTCTCTCTCTCTCTCTCTCTCTCTCTCATCCCTCACCCACACCCACCCACACCCCACCCACGCCCCACACCACTACCCCTCACCAAACGTGTCACGTCGAAAGGGTGGTGCGAGCCTAGTGCAAACGTGTCAGGTCGAAGGGGTGGTGCGAGTTGAGTGGTTAGGGTGTGCGATCGAGTAGGGTGTAGTGGTTTGAAGGGTGGTAAGAGAAAGGTGGTTCGAAGGGTGGTGAGTTCCGTTGTAGTGGCAAAGCTGGTGCGATGGGGACCCGGTGGTTCGAAGGGTAGGGTGGTTCAATGGTATGGCAGCAAGGGAGGAGAAAGAAATGGGTGGAGAGGGGAGAGGGAGGAAAGTAGGAAACTAATGGAAATGTTGAAATAATTACATATATGCCATTACTAACCCATTAATCTAAAGGCTGACATTGCCCCCTAAAAATCATATTTTCTCAAATACTCATTTCTCCTTCTCTCTCCTCCTCACCCCTTTCTCTCTCTTCCCTCATTCACATCACTCCCACCTAAACCACTTCGTTGATCTCCTCCTTCATCCTCATCTGTTCTCTCTCTCCTCCGTCACCATCACCGAACTTGCAAGCTAACCGCCGCACCACCACACTARCCTTGCAACACAACACCTACTTTTCGATCAAAAAAAAGTTCGAAACCATCGTACCACCCGCAACAACACCTAGGAGGCGTGCCACCACGTGACCACCAGTGGTCATCCTCTCCTCCTTGTTGTAACAGATTTCGAGCAACCTTGAAGAAAAAAAAAAATCATATTGGAGCCCTAATTTTGGGTGGCGGTGGTGGTGGTTATTGGGGGACGGTGATGGTGGTTTGAGTGAGGTGGATCGATATGGTGGGTTTGGGTGGGTTTGGATGGTGGTTGTTAGGGTTTGTTTTTGGTTGTGTTAGAGTTTGGTTCGGTGGTGGAGGTGGTGGTAGGGTTCGTGTGAGAGTTGAGATTTGGTGTTGGGTTAGTGGGGTGAGTGGGTTTGGTTGGGTGGTGCAGTTGTAGGGTGAGGATGGTGGTTTAGCGACGGGTTGGTGTAGTTGGTTGTAGACTTGTGGTTGGGAGTTGCATTTAGGTTTGGTACGTATAGGTGTCGCCTAAGGGTGCTAGGTGAGTGGGAGTGGTGTTTGTTGTAGTGGTGCGGGCTTGGTGGGCTGATTGCGGTGTAGGTGTCGGTGTTGGAGGACGGAGAAAGTGTTGTATTTTTTGAATAATGTCTTAAATTATGTTAATTTGTCCTAAATAATAAAAGTTTCTTAAATTATAAAATATTCCTAAATTACATGAAAATGTCCTAAATCATAAAAAATGTTCTACATTATATACGCAAGTGTCCTAAATTGCAAAATTGTCCTAAATCGCAAAATTATCCTAAATTGTATGCACAAATGTCCTAAATCACAATGTTCTATATTGTAAAAATTTCCTAAATTGTATGCGCAAATGTCTTAAATCGCAAAAAATGTMTTAAATTGTATACGCAAATGTCATAAGTCGTAAAAATCTCCTAAATTAAACAAGTGTTCTCAAATAAGGGGGTGTTCTCACATGATCCCACCCCTATATAAGTATGTATATATATAGGTACATAGATTTAGGATCAAATGAAAAGCACCATTAAAATGAGAAATATGAAAAACAATCTTGATCGTTGGATTTTGTATGGATGGTCAAGATTCATTTTATCAAAAGAGTAAATTTGCGAAATTTTATACATTAATGTGCACAAATTTTCCATGAAAGTGCATAAATTTTGGAAAACCAAAATTTTCATTAAAAAATGCACATTCATGGAAAATTCGTGCACATTTAATATTAGACTTATACATATCTTGAGTGACCATCCTAAAATCCAACGATCAAGTTTGCTTCTCACACTTCTCATTTTAAGGGTCCTACTCCTATAGATATCATAATCCTTCCAAATAAACAATGACGTAGGAAAGATGAGCTAAACAGAAAAGAAAATCAGTCAGGTTCAGTATATCTTTTGTTGTGGTTTTACTGAATGTAAATATATAATGATTGAAATCTYTGTCATCATTCACTTATTCCTAATTAGTTAATTTTTTACTTCTTTTTTTCACAATCCTAGATCTTGTTGTCAACAAATAGCAAGGAAAAGTAATCATCAACTACATAGCTTTTACTTGGTTGATAATGCATTTGATTCATATTAACTATCTTGATTTTCAATAACGTTGAACATTTTTCCTCCCTATATTGAGATAAATAATGATATATGGTATTATCACTTGTGACAATACCTTTGTAAACTGAAGCTGAGATTATTGTTGTTATTTATTTTATTTAGATCAATTTTTTATGTCTATCTTTCTACAATTTTCCATCCAACTAAATCAATAAATCAACGACTTAGTCCCATAAGTGGGTAGGCTACATGAGCCAAAAGTGATTTTTCCGGGTAGTCATCCACGAAGATTGTCCTCCTCCGCCGCCGCCCCCCCCCCCCCCCCCCCCAATCCCTGTCTGAAAAAAAAAAAAATGCTTTCTACAAGTACCTATCATACACAATAGCACTTAGAACAAGGGAGTGAAAGAATAGTTGAGGTAACAATGTAAAGCAAGATTTTTTGAAGATTTAATGGACGAGATATAAGATTGATCAATTGTCAAAGTTTAAACTAATTGTTAGGTTTCTATTAAGATTTTAATTACAAAATACTTGAGAGTGAAGCTAACCATAAACAACATACCTCCCTAGACATACTAGAAGAATAACCCAAAGAACGGCAAGCCAACTTGATTCCTTGTAGCAAACCCACACCTGATTGAACAAAGATATGGAGGTATGGAACTGTTACTATAAAAGAAATTGACTATTCGGTAGTTTGCAATTGTTATATATTCGAAAATACTTCAATGTTATGCAAACTTGAAGATGCTAAGTTTAATGATGCCTCCGCTTCCAATTGCGGCTTTGCTAAATTTCCTACTGTGGAACACAATTGTTTCTCTTTAGCATACATTAACCTGTGATTTCTTACAATATAAATGGAACAATTTTTTTACGCATCAAATAACGCACATAATACGCTTTCCAGATACATAGTTTTTAGTAAACATCAACATTGAGCGGTTCAAAGGTGGGTCACAACTGAATAGACCCAACAATTCAATTCAGGGTCCTTAGATAGGTTTCTTTGCTTTCTTTGACTAATTGTTTACTAAATTCAAATGATATTGGAAAATTGGGGGAGATTTGTGTACAGAAATATAATTTGAGTGTCTAAAGCTTCAGAGATAGCTAAACATCGGCCCATATGCTATTGATAGATAAATAAAGTGTCAACTCAAAGATAGGTGTCTAAAACTCAGCTATTTTGTAGGGGAAAAGGTCAAGTTTTTAGTTTAAAATAAATTATACTAGTGTCTTGTGGTGTCTGCCACGCTACAAGCGGAAAAGTGAGCCTAGAAGGCTGATGAAGGTGCTAAAGTAACATAGAATCAACCTATTCATTTGTTTTATTGAAGTACCAAAGTTATGTACCTAGTTCTGCTAGGTAAGTAGGAATTCCCACACAAGACTTATTTCCAACTATCAACCAATACTTTAATGTTTACCTAAAAAAAATAGAACTCCATAGAAATTGCATATTCATTGAAAGTATATTGTAAATTAATATATATATATATATATATAGACACACACACACATACAGGATGAGGTTCATATGAGAACCACTCTTATGGTGAGAACTATGACAACTCCAATCTCAACCTTTAAAATCAATCCAAAATCATCACAACCATTCATCTAGTTAAATTATTTTTACAACAAAATCTGATTTTTTACTGGTTCCTCATTCACTCCTCTCTCCTCCCTCAATGCTACTGTACCATTGCCACACTACACCACCACCGCCACACCTGGCCACCACGCCACCACACCGTCACCACCGCACCACGCCACCACAGTCAGCGCAACCACGACCACCACACGAAACTAAACCCTAACCACCACAACAACTCAAATTCAAACTTAATTCACCACCAATTCTACGTGAAATGGAGGTGATTGAAGGGTGCGATTGAGTCATTTCGCGATGTGGTGGGTGCGCTGGTGAGTAGATCGGGATTAGGAGTTCGTTGGGTTCGAAGGGAGGCATGTGTGGCTGGTAATTTGCTGGTTTCGAAGGGAGGGTGGGTTCAAATGGGTCGTTTTGTGGTGGGCATTGGTGCGTTGGAGGGTGGACAATRGGTGCAGTTGTGGTTGTGGTATTGGCTCAGTGTGCGGTGGTGGTTAGGTGTGTTTAGTGCGGTGGTGGTTAGGTGCGTGGGGTGAAGGTGGTGGTGCAGTCGACAAAAATGTGGAGTGAGGGGGAGGGTGCAGGTGAGGTGGGCTAGCTGGACTGTGTGTGGCAGGTGGTGGTGGTGGCGGCAGCGGTTTAGTTTAATGGAAAGGATGAAGCTCGGCTGGGCTAGTGTTGGATTGGGTTGGGCTTAAGGAGGAGAGAGAAACTTATAAATAGTACTCCCTCCGTTTTTTTTAGTTGTTCCAGTTTCTATTTTGGAATGTTTTTAAATAGTTGTTCCGAACCAATCTAAAAATAACTTTTTCACATTTTACCTACTTTATTTACTCTAACATTAATGACTTACCCCTTTCTAAAGTCAACTTTCATTACTTTACCCAATCTTTTCACCCAAAATTACTGTTTCCCATAAAATTTCATTCACACATTTACTCTTTTACCTAACTTATTCAACTTTTTACCCAACTTACTCAACTATTTTATTCAACTCARTCAACTYTTAAAAACCGTTCCATAATGATATGGAACATCTAAAAAAAACGGAGGGAGTATAGAACATGAAGTATAAATATGTAGAACACGAAGGTTAATTCTGTAGAACATAATTATTAAATTTGTAGAACATGAAATTTAAGTGTAGAACATGAAGTATAAATATGTAGAACACGAAGGCTAAAATAGTAGAACATGAAGACTAAAATAGTAGAACATGAAGACTAAAATAGTAGAACCCTTAAGATGAGAAATGTGAGAAGTAATCTTGRTCGTTAATTTTTGAGATGAAAGGTCAAGATGTGCATAAGTTTAATAGTAAATGTGCAAATTTTTGTACTATGTGCAAAGTTTTTTGGTTTTTGCACATTCATAGGAAAATTTGTGTACATTTATGTACAAAAATTTGCACATTTACTTTTTTCATTAAATAAATCTTGACCTTCGATTCAAAATCCAACGATCGAGATTGCTTCTCACATTTCTCATTTTAAGGATGCTTCTCATTTGATCCTAAATCTAAATAACTACCTACTTTTTTGCAAAGTTTGAAAGCAACTACCCACTTTATTTTGGTTAAAACAACTATCCACTCTTTTTGACAACTTTGCGAACCACTACCCGTTAATGGTACCCCAGTAACTCGCAAAACCCCAACAACGAACACAACCACCACTCTACAACCATTAGCCACAAACCACACAACCCCAATCAAAAACCGCCATCACATGAGCCCCAATTCGAAACCCAATCAACAAACCCTATCAGATTAAAACCCAATTCGAAACCCCAACAACACAACCCCAATTCGAAACCCGAAATTAAAAATTTCCGATTCAATTTCTCAAATCCCCAATTTGATTTCTCAAATCCAAAACTTGTGGTTGTGTCGCCCTGTTGTGCGGAGGTGGTTCGTGAATGGAGGGTGRATGGGGGTGGCGAGGAGGGGTGTTTGCCAGGTGATGCGAATGGTGTGAGGTGGATGGCTTGGCAGTGCTGGTTTGTGGCAGCGAAGGATTGGGGGTTGCAGCGAAGGATAGGGGTGGCGACGAAGGTTGGACTCCAGAAGTGGTGGTTAGAATGATTAGACTCTAGACATGGTGTTTGGTGGTGGTTCGTGGTGGTTTGATAGCTTCGAGTTAACGGCGTTAGGGTGAAACCGTTAATGGGTAGTGGTTCACAAACTTTACAAAAAATGTGGGTAGTTGTTTTCAAACGTTGCAAAAAAGTAGGTAGTTGTTGGCAATTTTGCCTATATATATAGGGCACATACTAAAATGTTATTAATGAAATTTGAGTACCCCTTATACCTTTTAATGTACCACTTTTTGCTTCGTTTTCATGTGAAAACGTTTTCACATGACCCTCTGTGTGTGTGTGCGCGCGCGTACCTAACTAATTATCATGAAGTCTAGATTGTGGTTTTGTTCTTCTTTAGCAATAATAAGGTATGAGACGCAGATATCATACCGCCAAAACAGAGACATGAACATAGAAATCAACCAAAGTTGCTGCCATCCATCTGTACGAAAATCAGAGTAATAATTATTAGCAACAATTGACGGATATTTTAGTTATTAAATGGAATATATTCGACTGGGAAAATGGAGTGCAGAAAACAATTTTGTGGCACAGGAATACAGGACCTTCGTTCAACAATAACATCGAAACAAATGAAGGAAAATAAAATAACTGAAATGAAAGCCTTACATCACTTACAACAACTTTAGTTAATCAGTAAAAATCAGTTAACATCATAATACCTCTAAGAAAGCTCCTGTCCTGAACAAGGGTGATTAAATGYACACAGCCTCAATCAATAATTATAGAGGAGTTGTGTCCTGTTGATGGTAAATCTCACATATAATGGATTTCTAAAATTTGACAATGCAGACAAAGCATATATAGTAACTGTCAAACTAATCTATTCTGATCCAAAAGTCATTCTAAATTTATTATTTTTCTAAAAAAGAGTTGTAGAAAATTTAAATAAGATTGATATGTCCGAACCAACAAGAATGATAACATAAACCTCTTCAAAGACATGTTGTATTAATGTAGAGTTATCTACAATGATATGGTTTCATACTAGAAGTCAATGAACTATTTCATCAATGAAGATTCTACAGCTTTTATTTCCTGCTAAACAACATAAATCTGCAAGAAAAGGAACGCTGAGGATAGAAGTCTTCCTGATTATAGAGTAGTGTCCATTGTTGATAATTTTTTTAATTCTCTAAAGATATTTGGGAAGAAAAATTGAAATTTCAAAAGCCAGGAAATGCAATCTATGTATTCTAAATTTCATTTTGCATACCCATCAGATTATCAGAAGCAGAATTTGAGAAGTGCTTCATATTTCAAGGGTAACCCAAGGTCCAATGATTAGCTTCATGATCTCTAAAAGTCTAAAGCAATCACATTCGCCTTGTGTCAATATGCAAGTTATTCACCAGATTCTTATCCATCCTTAATAATCTAAAATTCTTTTTTGTACCACCATACAAAGAATTTTTGAAACCAAGGTTTTTTTTTTTTTTGCCATACTATATCTTTCGAAACATAAAACAAATTGTTGGCCATCACGGTTCTGACCATTCTCACTTCGAATTTCCACATATATTATCACATAGATAATTTATACAAAAGACATCCTACACTACTACGAGGAAGCTATTATGTGAATCCTTAGCACTGGACATGAAAAAGACCCCTTCCGAGTATAATTTACAGATAGAAAATTAGACACTTCATCAGAAGTTCTAATGCTCTAATGGAAAATACTTAAAATGAAAAAAATACACTAACACATTCGATGATATGCTCTAAATAAACAATACTTCACATACTAATTGAAAAGATTATCAGTACTTTCTGTTTCCTGTCAGACTAGGCCATAACTTTGAATTTTATTTTTTTATTTATTTTTTGCAGAAGAGCTAATTAATGCTTGAAATAAGACAAAGAGGTGTAAAATTTCCTTCATCCTCTGATAATTTCTCACCGAATATAGGTTGTCCTTGCCTCTACTGCAATATATGTTGATTAGATTCAAGGATTTGCACAACTAGAAGAGAATGACAAAGGAATTTCATCAGTTTTCAACATGTGGAGTCAATCCCTACTTAAAGGCTGCTATATTTTTCTTTTTCAATTCAGCTCCTAATTAATTAATTAACCACTATTTCAGCTGTTTCATCACATCATTGAACCAATTGTAAGAACCCAAACAGAAAACTATAGCAAAGCAATCAGCAAGCAACACAAAATTCTAGCCTTGTCGATGTTCGATACTTATAGTAATTTTTCCCAATTGGCAGTCAATGGAGTGGTCATTCACATGTTATCACCCTTGCATCTAACTGAAAAATATTGAGCATAATTTTCCCATTCATTGCACTATTTATCTTCACAATTCAAAACTACAGCCAATTTTTCCAAAAAAAATGAAAAAATAAAGTCAAAATTGGCCAATTGTGCTACCTTCTCAAATTTCAGCTAAAATTCACATAGATTTGGTAAGTTAAGTCTTACTCCTGCAATCCCACAAAAAGAACCACACATTATGAAGSAACTCAAGGTGTTAATGATCAGTTTTTTTTCTTTTACAAAGAGAGCCACACCGGGCAAACAACGTGCACAAGATTTGATCTCAGGCCTTATATCATGCTACTACACTTCAACCAACTATATTGGTTGGCATCCACATGAACATTATACAATTCTACTCCATCAAAGTTTACTTATCACATCACGTACTGGTTCAAATTACACAACACGATGACAAATTACACCACAAAATGATTTTGTTTTTTTTTTTTTAACAGGCATAATAATGAATTCCAAGCATTCAGATTTTGACATTAACATGGATAGCAAACATAATCATTAAACTTAGCAACTTCAATATACAAACAAAACAACAGAAATCATAATTAAAAATTTAAAAAT
>SNQN01001852.1:61401-85152 GCA_008642245.1 Bassia scoparia
GTAGCCTCTCCCTCCGTGCTTAGCCTTGCTCCTTATCGCCTCCCCCAGTCATCTTCTCCTCTCTCTCCACGTCCCTCCCTTGCCCGTCTTCCTTCTCCCTCTCTCCCCCTCTCCCCCCCTTCTTCTTCGCGTTCTCCGCTCGCTTCTGTTTCGCTCCCCCCGCCCTCCCCCGGTTTCTTTCTGCGCTTCCTCGCCCATCCCCCTCCATCTTTTCTCCCTCTCACTTCCTCCCTCTTGCGTTTGCTCTCCTTCCCCCCCCTGTGCCACTATCCCTCTCCATTGTTCCCTGTCCTCTGTCGGCTTCGTCCTCCCGTTTTCATGTTTTTCTTTGTTTCGTTCTTTTTTTCTTTCCTTTTTCTCCTTCTTCTTCCCTTGTCTTCAGATTCTCTCCTTGTTCACGCTATCCCGGCGGCCGGCTTCCTTTCGCTCGTACTTGTACTTACCGCCTCCCCTTTTTTATGTTTGTCCGTCTCGCGCTCACCCGGCGGCGCTTCTAATTCGCTCGTTTTTTTTCCGCCTCCTTTTGATTTTTGTTTGCCGCTTTCGGGTCCGACTTTGGTTATATGATCTCTCATGTTTTGCGTTCCTCTCCTTCGCCTTGTCCTTGTGTCTCCTTTGTCTCTCTTTGCATCTCCGCCCGGCCCTTCGGTTGCCTGCCCTTTCCCGCTCCCTTCCCTCTGGCCCCATACGGTTTTTCGGCCCCGTTTCCCTTGATTCCTGCCCGTTGGTCCCCATAACCTATACAATCGGATATCGGTGTCTCATTGTGCATCTCGGCCCCAACCCTTTTCGTCGTCCTACTTTCGGGTCGTCCGCTCTCCGGTGTTCCCCCTGTCACGTTCTCGTGCCTTCCATCCTCGTGCTGCCTGGCTTGCCCTGGCCGGCGTCGCGGTCCGCTCCCCTGCCGAGCGCCTATGGGTTCCCGCTCTGCTTCGCACAACTAGTCCCCCACCCACGCACTGGTATCCTTCGGACCGACCGTGGGCCTTCCTTTAGGCCCCACCCGTTACGGGCGTCCGTGCCTCCCCTTTCTCGGCCGGTGCGCCTCCTTCCTCGCCACCAACTCCCACCCCCTGCCCTCCCAGGCGGAGTTCGTAGGCCTCTGAGCCCCCGCAGCCCCTCGCTGTCGTCCCCCGCCGCGCGCACAGCTCTCAACGCGCGGGCGCGGCCCCGTCTCCCATCCTCTCCTCCGCACTCAGTCCTCCCCCTACTTTGCGACCTCGCCCGTCCTACCGTTTATGGGCTTCTCTCACTACCTCGTACCTGCGCTAAAAGCTAAAACCGAAACTTTTGCCGCCGCCTCTCGTTCGCTGGTACCCGCCCCCTCCGCCGGTGCCGCGTCAGTCGCCTGCTCTTCGTTCGTTGCCTTCCCCTGCCGTCTTCTTGGCCGGGCGCCTTGGTTCTTTGGCGTGTCCGGCCATGTCTTGGCCCCTTTCCCCTGCTCGCCCCTCCTCCCTCTTCCTCACGGCCGCGCCGGCTCCCTTCTTCCGGCCCCCCACGCCCGCTCTCGCCCCTGCTCGCCCTCTCGCCTGCCATTGTTCTTCGCTTCCGCGCCCTTCCTTTCTGCTTCTCTTCCCGCGCTTCCACGCGATCTTGTCTTGTCCTCCGCCATGCACGCCCGCTGCGCCGGAACTCCTCTCGCCCTTCGCCTCCGCCCTCAGCCCCGCCATCCTTCTCCCTTGATGGCCTGGCTTCCGCCCGCTTACAGCCTTCCCCTATTGTTCGGTTCGACATCTGCGCCGGCTTTGTTGCCTCTTTTCTTCCCTCCTCTCCGCGCTGGCCACCCTGCTTGGCCCCTCCTTTTAGTTCTTAGGTGGCGGGCGTGGTCGCCTTCTCGTGCATGCGGTCAAGGAAGCTGCTTCCAGCCTTGCGGGCTGTGCCCGCGTACTCGGTCGCGCAATACTAGCGATCATCGACCTTATGCTCGCTCCGGACTGCTGCTGCGTCCTCCCACGGGCTCCTGGCCACCCCTATCCTTAGATGCTTGGCCTCAGTGCTTGCCTTGATACGCCTGGCTTCGCCCTGCCCTCACCGCATCGGTTCCTCCCATCCGAATGTGCGCCGCCGTTTCGTCCACACGTGTGCGCCCGAGCTCTCCTTGTCCCTTTCCCTGCCGCCCGCCCCTCCCTCCGGCGCGTCCCGCTCCTCGCCGCTTCCCCACCGGCTCCCCACATCGTCTCCCTGCGCTGGCTGATCTTAGTCACTCTTCGTCGCCCCGTGGCCCCTCTCGCCCCTCTCTTCTTCTTCTTGTCCGCTCACTATGTGCCCCGCCTGTGGTCCACTTCCTCCCCCTCCTCCCTTCTCGTCCTCCTTTGGATCGCCCCCCGGGCCGCCCCCCCGCGCGGCTGTTCTTCGCCCCCCCCTTGTTCCAGCCCCTGGCCCCACGTGTCGCCCCCCCCGCGCCGGGTGCTTGTGGTTCTGGCCTCCTCGCGCGGCGTTGGGCCGCTTCGTAGGGCAGCTCCTCGACGTTGCTTTGGTCGCGTCCCCCCCTCGGTGCAGTTCCGGTGGGCCGCCTTTCACGCGGCCTCCGCTCGCTTGCCGCGAATCCTCCAGCTCTTCTGCCGTGGGGCCGGCGCCGGCCGGGCTTCCTGTGCTGCTATTGCTTGCCGCTCGCCTCTTTCCCGGGCCTTTGCGCGGTTTCCTACTCGTGCCCGCGGCTTCCTCCTTCGCATGCCTCCCTGGCCCTACCGCCCGCTCTCCCGCGTCGCACAACTGGAGTCGCGCTGGCGCGGCCCGGCGCGGCGCCTCCTCCCGCCTTTGTCTCTCCTTTCATCTGTCTCCGCTGCCTGTGCCCACCCTTCGGGGTTCGTGTCTCCCCCCGCTGGGTCCCGCCCCCCCTATGTCGCCGCTGCGCCCCTCCGTGGCTGCGCCTTGCCCCCCCTTGCCTGCGCGGGCGCTGCTTGTCACTGCCGCGTGCTGTCTTTTTGCGCTGGTTCCCGCGCTCGGGCGCCGGCGCTCTTTTCCTTCTCGCCCCCTTGCGCCGACGCGCGACGCGTCCCCTTCGCTGGTGGGGAGTTGGTGGTGTTTGCCGCGGAGACTTCGCTTTCTTTGCCCCCTTCCCCCCTTTGCCTTTCCGGCCACGGCCCTTCGGTGCTGCTCTTCCTTTTGTGGGCCTCGTCGGCTCCATTCTTTGCCTCCGGTCGCCGTTCCCTGGCGTCTGGGCCTTCCGCTGCCTGCGCGGGCGCTTTCTGTTCTGGGTCTCTCTCCTCGTTCGCGCGGCTGCTTTGCTTTTGCTTTTTCCTCCTCAGCTTCGTGCCGCGTGTTTTGGTCCTGTCTCTCCTCTCTCCTGCGCGGCAGGTGTTCCTTCTTCCTCGCGCGGGCGTTTTGGTTTTCTCTTTCCCCTCGCTCGCGAGGGCGTTTGGTTTTCTCTTTCTTCGCCTCGCGCGGTCCCGCCCGTCCGTTTGCGGCTTGCCTCCCTCGGGCGGCTTGTTGGCCGCCGCCTTTCGCCGGACTGCCTCTTTCTTGTTGCGCTGCCTTCCCCGCCTCCCGCTGTCGGCCGGCTTGCTCTCCTTTCCCGCCCCCGCGCCCCCCCCCGTCCGCTCCGCCGCACCCCCGCCGCCGCCTGTCTGCTGTCCTCGCCTTTTGCGCCGTGCTCCCTGCGCGGCCTCCTTCTCCGCCTTCGCCCGTTGCCCCCCCGCTCCTGCGCCGCCCGTTCCCTGCCGTGGCGCGAGCCACCTCCCCGCTGCGCCGCCTTCTTGTCCGCGCCCCGCCTCCCCGTCCTTTTCCGCTGGCGCGAGCTTGCCCGTCTTCCCTTGCCCTGGTCCCGTTCCCTGGCTGGGCCCTT
This sequence comes from Bassia scoparia, assembly GCA_008642245.1. Lineage (NCBI taxonomy): Eukaryota > Viridiplantae > Streptophyta > Magnoliopsida > Caryophyllales > Amaranthaceae > Bassia > Bassia scoparia. The sequence goes on from SNQN01001852.1 coordinate 65,186, forward strand.
ATCGCCCCGGCGGCTTCCTTCTGCGCGCGCCCCCCTTGGTATCGCCCCCTTCCACCCCCCGCGACCTCTTTCCAGTCCCCGGTCCTCCCCTTTCTGCACGCGCCCGGTGACCACCCCTGTCCCCTCACCGGCTCGCCCGCAGTCCCCCTTGCCCCGCCCTCCCGTGTTGGGCCCCCCCTTCTTCGGGCCCGTGGGCTTTTTGGGCTCCGGTCCTCCCTTCGTGCTGCCCCGTCTCGCCCTCTCTCCTGCTGGTTTCCTCTTCCCGGGGTCTCGCCCTCCCTCTCTCTCGCCGTCGTCTTCTGGTGCGCGGTCAGGCCAGGCTCCTCGCCCGCGCCGTTCTTTCCTGTGCCGCGGCCGCCCTCCGTCTTCCGTTTCCCCTTTCTTGGGTTTCTCCCGCGCGGTCTCTCCTTCCTTTATGCTGCGCTTGGCCCCCCCCGCTGGCCTCTGCTCTTCTTGGCCTCCCCTGCCTGCGCCGGCCGCCCTCTGTCTCCCTTGTCCGCCTTTCCCCTTCCCCCTGGCCCTGTCGCCCCGCCTGTGCACACCACCACGGCTCGGGGTGTCGTTGGTGGCGAGCTCCAATTCCCTGAGCCTTCCCAACCATTGGTTTACTCCCTAGCATGAGGGGCCCGAGCGAGCCCACCCCCTCTACTTGTAACTGGCCGAGGTTCTGGCGTCTGGGTGTCGCGTTTCCCTCAGCGGCCCCCTCGTCCTTCCACTTGGACGCGCAGCCAATGTGAGGAGCGAGTGTGCTGGTTCGCGCGGGTGCGTCCTCCGCTTCTCGCCTTGGTTGCCGGGACTGTCCTTGTCCTTTCTTCGTCTTCGCGGTTCTCCCCCTCTTGGGGTTATTCTTGCAATCCGCCGGGGTCCTTTATCTCCTCCTCCTCCTCAACCACCTTGGTCCTTGCCTTTTTTTGGGTCTCGCGTCCCTGCTCTCCTCACCCGCTCCCCTCTGCGCTTTTTCGCGAGTCAGCCTCGCCTCCTCCTTCCCTACATAGGTGCGCCCAGGTACTTGGCTGGTCGGTTTCGTCGTCCTCCTGGTCCTGTCCTCACTGTGCTGTGTGTTTTCCGGGGCTCTTGACTCGTGTGGTGTCGGTGGGCCGGGAGCTACACGGGTGCGGTCTCGGGGGGGGCGTTAATGGCCGGCGGTTGGACTGGCTCTTCACGCCCCCCCTCTTTCTTTTGCGCCGGTCCGTGCCTTGCGTCGCCCTTTCCTTTGTAGTGTGTGCGGTGGTGCGCCGTCCCTGTGGTGCGCACGTTGTGCCGGGGCCTTGACCTGCGCCTGCGGCGCCCTGCCCGCGCCGTTGTCGTGGACCTTGGCTGCGGGGGGGGTGCGGGCCGGGTTTTCAGCGGGGGTTCTTCCTCTCCTCCCCCGGGGTCCTCTCCCCTCTTGTCCCCGTCTCTTCTTCTCCTTGTTTGTTCCGGGGGGGGTTTTGCGGGAGCGCCTGGTTGCGTTTGGCGCTCTGGTGGCGAAGCTTTCGTGCTGCGATTTGCTTGGCCTGGCCCTGTCTTTCCCGCGGCCCGCTTCCCTGCACCCAACCCGGGTACCTCGTTTTTATCTTTTCATTCCCCCTTGGTTGGCACCCGTTTGGTCCGGTGGTGTCCGCCTGGTCTCTTCCGTTGCCCGGTTCTCGCCCCGGTCTCTTGCCTTGTCTGACTGGTTTTTTGCACACCTCTTCTTTTTTCGGGCCCGGTTTTTCCCCGGTCTCTTTGTCCACCGTGGGCCCCTTACTTGGCCCTCTCCTTCCCACGCACACCTCTCTCTCACTCCCACACTTCTTTTTTTCTCTCTCCTCTTCGTGTTAACTCTCACTCTCCTCTTTTCTCTTTTCTCTCTCCTTTTCTCTCTTCTCACTTCCTCTTCATTTTTCTCTGTTTTCCTTTTTTTTTTGTCCTTTAGGGTTTCTCACTGGTATTCTCTTGCGCTTCGTTCTTTCTGGTCACGTTTTCGTTTCTTTCTGCGTTTTTCCGTTTTTTTTTGTCCGTTTTCTTTTTTTTGGGCTTTTTTCGTTTTTTGGTCTTCTATTGTTCTGGTTTTTTTCGTTTGTTGTTTTTTCTTTCTTTTGTTGTTTCGTTTTGCTGTGGTTCGTTTGACTTTTTTGGGGGTTTCGTTCTGGTTTTCGTTTTCGCTTGTGTTCGTTTTTTTTTGTCTGTTTCTTTTTCTGGCACTTTTTTTTCGCCTTTATTGGTATCTTTTGTGTCTGGTTCTATTTTTTGTTGTTGTTTTCTTTCTTTTGTGTTTCGCTTTTTGTGTGTTCGTTTGCATTTTTTTGGGGGTTTCGTTCTAGTTTTCGTTTTCGTTGTGTTCGTTTTTTTGGGCATTTTTTTCGTCTTTTGGTCGCTTTTGTGATCTGGTTTTTTTTCGTTTTTGGTTTTGGTTTTTTGTTTTTGATTCGTGTTTTCGTTTTGGTTTCGTTTTGGTTTTTCCCTTTTTTTTTTGGTTTCGTCGTGTCTGTGGTTCTCTTTTTGGGGTTTTTTTTTCCCTTTTTTTTGTGTTTTCGTTTTGCTTCTGTCTTATTTGTTTTGGATTTATCCTTTTGCTCCTGTTCTTTGGTTGTATTTTGTTGTTTACTCCGTTTGGTTCTGTTGGTTTCACCTTATTTGCTTTTTGTGTTTTTGGTTCTGTTGGTTGTATATTGGTTCTGTTGGTTATAAATTGTTTTCCTTTTTTTTGGTTGTTTTAATCTTGGTTATTACACTTTTCCCAGTTTCTGTCCATATGTGTGGCTTTTTGCGTTGTTCATCTTGCCCTTTGCGGCCGGACCCGTTTTGGGGCCACTGTCTGGTTTGTTGTTTACCGGTGTTTTTCCGCGCGCGAACACTTGTCGGCGTCACGGTGGGTTCTTATGGTTCTCTCTAACCTATACTTCGTGGGTTTCTTGTTTCTTTTTTCATTTGTGCATATTCTTTCTTTGTTGTATGCATTGTATTTTTTTGTGTTTGTTTGTATCTAATTTTTTTTTTATTTCTTTTCTCTTGAACCTGTGCTGGCTGCTTGCTCGAGTGTAGTGACCAGCTTTATTTTTTTTTAATATTCACCTGAGACCGGTTACATGTAAGAACAGGTCTCTTAGTGGTATAAAAAACCGGTAATACGTCAGCACGGTCTCTTTGATAGACTCAAAGAGACCGGTTCTAAAGTAGAACCGGTCTCTTTTGATCGATTTAAAAGACGCAAAAATTAACCGATCTCTTAACCTAAGAGCCTCACACCTAGAGACCGGTTGATTTGCGGTCTCTTTGACCTATTTCAACCAGTCTCTTAGGCTTTTTTTGTAGAGTGTTTTAGGTTTATTTGCGCAATGTAAATTAATGTAAAGTCAAGATCAAACACCCATAATACAACGATTTATTGGGTCTTTGGAGGACAAATGTGTGCATGGCAAATCCCTGCCACGTGTCCTCCAAATATTGGGTAAAATGATCCACAGTGGAACGCACCGTTTTTATAATTCGAACCAAAACGGGAACGGAGAAACCGACGTTCCTACACTAAAACAGTAGTAAGGAATGCTCGAGCATGGATAATGACAAGTGTCACCATCCAGTGGTTCCTTGGTTTTTTGAGGGATTACCTATAAATACCCAAAAAAACAAGGAAAACACACACAATTCTCATAGCATTTATTGCATAACTCCCAACTACTTTCTCTCTCTAGCTTGGCACTTTTTATTCCTAAACTCCATACTTACTTAAGCATCGAGGGAGATAAATCAAATAGGATTATTCTCCTTTGTGCAAGTGTCAGGCCCTCAAGTTTTCTGAGCAAGGAGGTGAAGGAAAGCAAAGAGCAAGTCACGTGCAATAGAAGGTCAGCTCTCCCGAGGTAGCATTGACGGGAAGCCTCCACCCCCTCTCTCAACCCAAAAAAGCTGAGGAAAATAATTTTGTAGCCAGACCACGTCATCACAAATAATACTTGCTACAACAAAAGTCCTAATTTATCTACTAGATTTATACTCGATGCGTGATTGTAGATTTATTTTATATTCAATAATGACATTACATAACTCACATAAAACACTAATTACCTATCTTATATTAGTGTCAAACAACCAACATAGCTATAAGTCTATAACTCATAAGAAACAAATAAGAAAATAATAGTAGAAATAGTAATTGCCTAGCATTTTCATCACCTACTAATCTTTAAGTAGTAAAAGGAACACTTGTATGATAAGCTCAAACAAATATAATACATATCACTACATAAAGTGGAGGTGCTGTTGATGTTGGTCTATTTGCATCCATAAAGTAAAATGAATAATTGGCAGACACATACCCAGAAATTGCAGAACAACAAAATCAATACAAAATATGGGTAAAAAATGAAAGCAATAATATAAGACGAAAAAGACATGCGAACCACTAGTCACTACAACAAATACAAAAATGGAGGTCACTACAACTCAGCAACAGAGTAAGGGAAAACCTGTAGCTGATGCCACATACAAGAAATGGAGGTGACTGTTCATGATGATCGATTTGCTTCCATAAGTGTAAAGAGTTGAGTCAATCGAGGATCTTTGCTCACTTCTGCATTTATCCAAACATTTGGATGAGAGCTGTGAAGAGAAAAAACACGAAATCACTGAGTCTACTCATCAACATATCAACTAACCAATTAACCCACCCATACTAACTAAAAGCATAAATAAAATCAATTCAAATGAATTGTTCCAGTCCAGAAAAATTTGATACCAAATCCCCAAAAACTTCGAACCAAAATCCCCAATAAATTCGAAACAAAACCCAAAAATACCAAAACTCCCCTAAAATTCAAACCAAAATCCCCAAAAAATCAACACTTTGTGTCGAATTTGTTGCAATTGATAATCCAAAAATACCTGTGCAATTGGAATGTCGAATTTATTGAAATAGACAAATTTCCACATGAAAATGACGAATTTGCAGTTGAAATTGTTGAATTTTCAGTTGAAATAAACGAATTTGCAATTGAATGGAGAGCGTTGAAACCAGAAGAAGGAGCACTCGAGCAAAGCAGCCATTGCAAGGGCAAGAAAAAGTAAAAGAAGAGTGAGTGAAGAGGGAAGGTGAAATGAGGAATTCGAATTGGAGGAGAAAGAGCTTGAGTGACAGATTGAGGATGAACTTAGAACTGACTAAACAAATGGAGTTTGAGGTACATTAGTAGTGAAAAATAAAAAAACAAAGGAAATGACTAAACTGTCCCCTATTTTAACGAAAAGGGTAATGAAATTAGGATGAGTGGGAGTTTTAAAATATTTGGAGATTTAAAGGTGGGAGTAAAAGAGGTGGAGTAAATTGCTTAAGATAATTGTAATCATTATTTTTAAATTCCATATAAAACGAAAAAATCAATTCGCGTCGTTCTCGATCGTTGTTAAAATTTAAATTAATTAATACATGTCTAACCGTAAAAATTAAATTTTAAATCAAGAAAAATAATTCGTAATTATCACGAAGTTTTAAAAAAATTAATAACAAGAATTAGGAAAATTCACAGAATAAATCCCACCTTTTGGTGGTCTTCCCTCAATAATCCGATCTTAACAATTCCAAATAATCCAAGCTTTGATGCTAATCTTCCTAAATGCACTAATTTACCGGTTACCTGTTGTCAGGTAATTAAACCTCTCCTCCTTTTCATTTATATATTTATTTATTTAACTAATTTCAAAAAATAAAAAAACCTTTAATCACACCAACCTCATTCAAACACCACCACCACGTCCCTCACCTATTCACGCAAACACCCATCACCACCTCATTCAAATCGACACCATCGTCCCTCATGTCAAATCGGCACAGCACGCTCAACGACATCAATCTTCTAGCCGCGACGCCATCAACAATAGACCACCATCGATCCTCTGCACCCTCGTATAATATCCTTCCTCACTACCAATGCCAACCACACCCTACCCATAAGCGCAGCACAACACCATTAACTCGCCGCCGCGTAGCCAAATTGCCACACGGTCAAATCGTGACCACACGCCAAGTGCCACTCGTCACCCAAGTCGCAACCACGAGTGAAATCGCACCCAAATTGAGATTTTCGAGCACCTTTTAAACAATTTTCGAGATTTGAAACACTTTTTGAACAAAATCGAGGGGGATTCGAAGTGTTGTGTGGGTGAAAGGGATTGGGTTGGGTGGGGTGTGGTGGTTTGGTGATGATAGGGAGCTGAGGAATTCGAGGGGGAATTCAAAGTGTTGTGCGGGTGAAAGGGGATGAGGTTGGGTGGGGTTTGTGGTGGTTTGGTGATGATAGGGGAGCTGAGTGGTGATTATATGCATGGTATAGTCAGTGGGATGAGGTTGGGTGGGTTTGTGGTGGTTTGTGATGATAGGGGAGCTGAGGTTGAGACTTGAATATTTTTTTTTTTATTTTATTTTAAAAAAGTATTAAAAATAGCAAAAATACATTAACCTGCTGAAAATTAAGGCTAAACCTTCATTAGCAGGTAAACATCTTCATTTAGTGCATTTGGGGAAGATTAGCATCAAGCTTGGATTATTTTGGAATTTGTCATAATCGGAATTATTGAGGAAGCCACCAAAAGGTGGGATTATTCATGTGAATTTTTCCAAAGAATAAACCGTGCATCGACGGGTATAAAACTAGTTGATTCTAAGATTTCTATCCAACAACAGCTGTAGCCCAACTAGAAAACGTGGCGTTAGAATGTCCATTGAAATATATAACAACGTTCAATCGTTCATCACTGTTTGTTATGCAAACTTATATAAATACAACTATTTATTGACTTAGAGAGTAGATTTTCGTGTTGTGATTCTGTGAAAATGTGAATTCAACAACCGGAAATTTTGAAAGTCGTGTTCATTGCATTGGAACTTCCATGGTTGCTACTCTTATTTGCACTCTTGCCATTGATGGTCTTCCTTCCGTAAAGAACTTCTTCTCCGTAATTCTTCTCAACCTTATGATATTCAAAACATCCATCCATATATTGTTTGTTTTTTTTAGCAAAATTATTATTGATGACTACTATTGCGAAGCCTGGAGTCAAAATAAGTGAGCCTACTGAGGCCCACAAAAGGAAGAGCAGCACCGAAGTGCCTGGTAAAGGCAAAGGTGTTGAGGTGCCAAAAGTAAAGCCGAAGCTTCCTCGGCAAACACCACCAACTCCCCCACCAGCTAAGGGGGACTCGTYGCGCTCTGCTCAAGTGGGCGAGAAGAGAGCTCCTTCGCCCTCAGCTCTTGAGCCAGCTGCCAAAAGACATCACTCTGCAGGTACAAGTCATCTCCCTCGCAGTTCAATTTTGGGTCCCAATGCTCATCCCACTGAGGTTCGCATCTTCTACAAGTTTGGGCTGGACCCAGCTTTGTTTAGACCACGAACCCCTAGTGGGTCACAGTCATCTGAGGTGACATATGAAAGGAGATCAAAGTCTTTGCATGATTCTCCTCTCCCTTGGCCTCGCCATCCTGATCCCCATGGTTGGTCTGACTCGGATATCGTTCTGTATGTGCCAGGTGATGCAGCTAATGATGAATTCCTCGTGCACGAGGAGGAAGACCTCGCAAATGTCCCTGAAATAGGCGAGGTCAATCAAGCAGCACAGAAGCCTCCTTCGCCAGTTCCCACTGCAGAAGAGCTGGAGGATCTTCGCAAGCGAGCTGAGGCTCTTAAATTCTTCCCACCTGAATTCACCTATGTGGGGGACCTCGACCAAATCAACTTCGAGGAGCTCCCACTAATCTCCACTCCTCTCGAGAGGCCAGAACCACAAGGTCACCCGTCGCTGAGGGTTTACGACAACTTTGTCCAGGGCTTGGACAAGTTTGTTGCGAAGAAACATCCTTCGCTGGTTTCTGCCCTTTTTGCTGAAGCCAAAGAGGACGATAAGTGGATAGAGGTGGATGAAGTGGACCACTATTCTTTGCACAAATTTGGATCTGACAAGAAGAAGAAGATAGTGGGCGAGATGGTCCACTGTGCGACGAAGGAGTACAAGGACAGCCTCGCAGGATACGAGGNCCCCCTCGAATTTTGTTCAAAAAGTGTTCAAATCTCGAAAATTGTTTAAAAGGTGCTCGAAAATCTCAATTTGGGTGCGATTTCACTCGTGGGTTGCGACTTGGGTGACGAGTGGCGACTTGGGCGTGTGGTCACGATTTGACCGGTGGTGGCAATTTGGCTAGCGGCGGCGGCGAGTTGAATGGTGGTTGTTGCTGCAGCTTATGGGTAGTGGTGTTGGTTGGCATTGGGTAGTGAGGGAAGGATGATTATACGAGGGTGCAGAGGATCGATGGTGGTCTATTGTTGATGGCGTCGCGGYTAGAAGATTGATGGTCGTTGAGCGTGGTGTGCCGATTTGAATGAGGGGACGATGGTGTCGATTTGAATGAGGGTGGTGATGGGTGTTTGCGTGAATAGGTGAGGGGACGGTGGTGGTGGGTGTTTGAATGAGGTTGGTGGTGATTAAAGGGTTTTTTTTATTTTTTGAAATTAGTTAAATAAATAAATATATAAATAAAAAGGGAGGGAGAGGGTTTTAATTACCTGATCAACAGGTAACCGGTAAATTAGTGCATTTAGGGAAGATTAGCATCAAAGCTTGGATTATTTTGGAATTTGTTATAGATCGGATTATTGAGGGAAGACCACCAAAAGGTGGGATTATTCATGTGAATTTTTCCTAATTCTTTTTGTATTATATTTTTTTTAAAACTTCGTGATAATTACGAATTATTTTTTTCTTGATTTAAAATTTAATTTTTACGGTAGGACATGTATTAATTTAATTTAAATTTTAACAACGATCGAGAACGACGCGAATACTGATTTTTTTCGTTTTATATGGAAGTTTAAAAATAATGATTACAATTATCTAATAGGCAATTTACTCCCACCTCTTTTACTCCCACCTTTAAATCTCCAAATATTTTAAAACTCCCACTCATCCTAATTTTCATTACCCTTTTCCGTTAAAATAGGGGACAGTTTAGTCATTTCCTTTGTTTTTTTATTTTTTCACTACTAATGTACCTCAAACTCCATTTGTTTAGTCAGTTCTAAGGTTCATCCTCAATCTGTCACTCAAGCTCTTTCTCCTCCAATTCGAATTCCTCATTTCACCTTCCCTCTTCACTCACTCTTCTTTTACTTTTTCTTGCCCTTGCAATGGCTGCTTTGCTCGAGTGCTCCTTCTTCCTGGTTCAACGCTCTCCATTTCAATTGCAAATTCGTTTATTTCAACTGAAAATTCAACAATTTCAACTGCAAATTCGTCATTTTCATGTGGAAATTTGTCTATTTCAATAAATTCGACAATTCCAATTGCACAGGTATTTTTTGGATTATCAATTGCACAAATTCGACACAAGTGGTTTGATTTTTTGGGGATTTTGGTTTGAATTTTAGGGGAGTTTTGGTATTTTTGGGGTTTTTGTTTCGAATTTATTGGGGATTTTGGTTCGAAGTTTTTGGGGATTTGGTATCAAATTTTTCTGGACTGGAACAATTGCTATTTGAATTGATTTTATTTATGCTTTTTAGTAGTATGGGTGGGTTAATTGGTTAGTTGATATGTGATGAGTAGACTCAGTGATTTCGTGTTTTTCTTCACAGCTCTCATCCAAATGTTGGATAATGCAGAAGTGAGCAAGATCCTCGATTGACCTCCCAACTCTTTACACTTATGGAAGCAAATCGATCATCATGAACAGCACCTCCATTTCTTGTAGTGGCATCAGCTAACAGGTTTTCCCTTACTCTGTGCTGAGTTGTAGTGACCTCCATTTGTTGTATTTGTTGTAGTGACTAAGTGGTTCGCATGTCTTTTTCGTCTTATATTATTGCTTTCATTTTTTTACCCATATTTTGTATTGATTTTGTGTTCTGCRATTTCTGGGTATGTGTCTRCTAATTATTCATTTTACTTTATGGATGCAAATAGACCAACATCAACAGCACCTCCATTTGTTGTAGTGATATGTATTATATTGTGTTGAGGCTTATCATACAAGTGTTCCTTCTTACTACTTAAAGATTAGTAGGTGATGAAAATGCTAGGCCAATTACCTGATTTCTACTATTATATTTCTATATTTGTGTTCTTATTAGGTTATAGACTTGTATAAGCTATGTTGGTTGTTTGGACAACAATAATATTAAGAGAGGTAATTAGTGTTTTTATTGAGTTATGTTATATGTCATTATTGAATATAATAAATCTACCAATACACGGCAAGGGTCGAGTAAATCTTAGTTAGAATAAATTTAGGAGACTTTGTTTTTGTAGCAAGTAAATTTGGTTGATGACGTTTTGGCTCTCTGGCTTACTAGAATAATATTCCTCAGCTTTTGGGTGAGATGTAGGGGTGGAGGGCCTTCCCGCAAATGCTACCTCGGTTGAGAGCGACCTTCTATTGCACGTTGACTTGCTCTTTGCTTTCTTCACCTCCTGGCTCAGAAAACTAGGGCCTGACACTTTTCACCAAAGGAGAAATATTTAATCCTATTTGATATTATCTATCCCCTTTCGAAGGCTATAAGAAGTATGGAGGTTTTAGGGGAATAAAAGTGCCAAGCTAGAGAGAGAAAGTAGTTGGGGTTTATGTGCAAAAAATGCTGGATGAGAATTGTGTGTGTTTTTCCTTGTTTTTTGGGTATTTATAGGGTAATCCCTCAAAAACCCAAAGCAACCCCTTGGATGGGACCAACTGTCATTCATCCATGCTTTGTCCGGAGCATTCCTTACTACTGTTTTGTGTCTACAGTGTAGGAACGTCGGTTCTCCTTTCCCGTTTTGGTTCAGAATTAATAAAAACGGTGGTCGTTTTGCCACGTTGGATCATTTTTACCTCCCATATTTGCAGAGGACACGTGGGCAGGGATTTGCCATGCCACATCATTTGGCCCCTCAAAGACCCAATAAAGCGTTGATTTATTTGGATAGGGGTGTTTGATCTTAGACTTTACATTATTTACATTGAGCGGCAAATTAAACCATATATACACCACTACTACCATAGATAACAAGCTAAAGACTGTTGAAATTATGTCAAAGTGAGACCGCAAATCAACCGGTCTCTAGGTGAGAGGGCTCTTAGTTTAAGAGATTCGGTTAATTTTGTGCGGTCTTTTTAAATCGATCAAATGAGAAACCGGATTCCTTACTTTGAGATAAACCGTCTCTTTGAGTGTAATCAAGAGACCGGTGCTGAACGTTTAAGAAATTACCCGGTTTTTTTTGATTCCCCACCTAAGAAGACCTGTTTGCTGACATGTAACCCGGTCTTCTTAGGTGAATCTTTTTAAAGAAAAATAAAAGCTGGTCCACTTTACATCTCGATGCAACAGGCCAGCATTTTCAGTTTTTTCAATTTATGAAAAGATAAATAATAAATATTTTAAAATTAGACTACTTTAACACTATAGAGTGGCTACACTAAAAATATATCAATGCATATCTAACAAATCCTGAATATAATGTATTATATCACAAATATTGAATTAAAATTGAATACAAGTTGGTATTCCCTAACTGTAATCATTACTGGTAAAGAAGAACCCTGTGAATTTAACTGAAATAATAATCGTGTTTCATTTCTCGTGACTCTTCGATTCAAGTGTCATTCTTCTTTGGGCTGCTGCGGAAAAACAGCTCGCTGGTTTACTTACGTGAACAACCCAGAGACAAGTGGCTCTCCATTTAACTACGTTAGTCCGGCCTGCAACCATTGGTTTAAGAGTAAGCTTAAGAGATAAACGCAATTAAATAGCAATCTATACATAAAGGACATGATAAACTGGGAATAAGTGTATTTATTTAATCCAAATTTATAGATCTAACAACGTAAACAATTTTGTACTTATAGAGTTTACTTTATAATTCCAATTTTGATAATCCGAACAGAACCAATTATATATCAACCAACAGAACATAATAACTAAACAAAAAAAGCAAATAAGTGTATAACCAACAGAACCAATTTATGTGAGTATAAGTTCACGATCTGGCCGGAGCACTATATATTAACTAACAATAAACATTGTGGTATCAATAAGTTATTTATATATTGTAATCATCTAATATATCACGAAGCAAACCGAAAATAATAACCCCGAAGCAAAAATTCGAAATCGAGCTTACAAAAAAAGGAAAAAATGGTGAACCCTTATTCACTAAAAAATGAGAGGACCACAGGTGAGCACTGACTGATCTTAATCCAAAAAAAAAAATTGCGGAAAACATTCTCAGCATAAAGAACTCGATACTTCAAAAATCGAATTCAAACAGGTTCGAACTTTCAAATCAACACTATTATAAACCAAAAGCGCTCAATCAAAAAAGCGAAGAAATAAAGGTCCTTTAAGATCGTACAAATACCGCTGATCCAACTTAAAATTCTTGTGGAAAAAAAAAAAATGCCCAAAAAATACATTATAAAACGAATCAAAATCGAAAAAATTCGAAAACTAGAACGAAACTTGCCCCAAAAAAATTTTGCAAGAACGAACACATTCAAGAATTCGAAACACACATAAGAATTAGAAGAATCGTAAATTCATATCAAAATCGAAAATTAACCTAAGATCTAGACAAATAGGATGATCCTAAAAATTCTGAAAAAAATGCCCAAGAAAAAAAATTTCAGACAAAAAACTAAAACGAACCACTGAATCGAAAATTCGGAAAACAGAACGATTAACCTCCCAAAAAATTTTTGTTGCAACCAGATGGACGAACACATTCGGGAAATTCGAAACAACAAGCAAATAGGAAAATAAAAATTCATACAAACGAAAAATAACCTAGATTCTCACATAGATAAGGTAATGATCCAAAATCTTGAAAAAATGAGGTGTCCCAAAAAAAAAAAATTTCGGAAAAAAAAACGTATAAAAAATCGCATATGAAAACGGAAAATTCTGGAAACACGTGTAAATTTGAACGGAAGCTTGCTAAGAGAAATATGCTCCATGGGAGAAATCCTTCTTAATGACAATAAAAAAAATGAAAGAACATTAGAAAATTGAAGGAATGAGATACTTAGAGAAAATAGGAGTGAAAAAGATAAAGAGGAGAACGTTGAGAGTTTAATGTCTATCTCGGTAAGAGGAGAGAGAATAAAAATAAGTTGAAGTGTGACGCGATTAGAGACTGTGTAATTGTGCATTATGTGGGAATGGATCCTACTTGTAGAGGCCCAAGGTTAATTTTGGGAGTCGCACGAAGCCCACTTTGGATCAAGAGAACCGAGTTTATCATTAAAACCGGTTTAGTAGACTTTCTTCGTAAAATAAGGAGATGTGTCAAATAACCAGTTCTTTTAACAAGTTAAGAACGGTTTCATGAATATCGGTCGTCGTTAACGTAAAGCACCAGTTTTCTACACCACCGGTGCTCCTTAAAACGGCGTGCCTAATCCACGCTCTCCTCTAATTGTAAGTAGTGAAAATCACGATACAAAAACTAGTGTCCCCTATTTCAACATCTCATATTATTGTTTCTGTGGGTTTATAATTTTATCGCCAGTGGGGAAGGTCCGTCTCGTGGGAAAGAATGTAAGGGAAATATCGGCCATGCCAATGACCAAGAAGGCATGTAATTAATTCGCAGCATTCGAAATTCGCACTCCAATAGCTAGCATGCCAAACTTACTCGCTCCAAACTCAGCTTCACCCCGCTCAGTGAATATCCTATAAAATGGGTACTGCGCCTGCCCAGTTCAAATTCTAAATCAAGGAGGAAAGAAGAGATGATTGATCATGGTTGGTTGTTAGTATATATGCCCATGGGTTTGAGAGAGACAGGACGAGACGTATATTATACTTCTTTCTCAGGCTGGTCAGTAAATTGCTCAAGTCTATATAACACTCGCACTTCCTTTATACTCCCATCTACTCGCAAGTTTCTAGCTTCCACGACAACTTGTTCGCGGTTTCAAGGATTCGTCCGCACGTGTCTGACAAGGTTTTCAAGTGTTCAATATCTTACAGTGTTCTTTTTTCATCACTGGGTCGGCTACATCAGGTACTGTTCGCACCGTTGGCATTAATAAACTCCCGCACTTATTTTATTTCTTTATCTTTTTTTATTCCAAAGTATTGAAGTAGATGTATTGCCGGACGCCGCAAGTTTCATCTGCGATCCTTCATACGACTCGGTCCTCTGTATAATAAAAAAGGAGATTAGAAGTTGGGAGGTCGTTGGCAATGAGCCATTAGGTCCAACTATCGCCGGTGACTTATTATCTGACTTAAATTATATCGCGTACCTCCCTTGATTTTTTGTACTCGCAACCCGGGTAGCTCCTCGTCCCATCCTTGACGACTAACGATCTATTACGGTGAAGATACAAGATGTGGCCTGGCGTAATTTAAACACTACAGTTCTACTAGATGGCACTTGGAAGGACCAGTTTTATGGAGGATTCGGTATACCACAATTCTGCATGATCCATGTAGTTACCTGCTGGTCGCATTCCATTGTATGGACTCAGATGTCGGGTGCCTTTGACTCGGTGCTGAAAATAAGGCGGCGAAGAAGGTTGAATTGTGCCTCTGTAGGGGTTGAGAAGTAGCTATGTTTTTGATCTGGAGAAACTCCAAAAAGGATGGCAAGGACCAAGTGAGCGATGAGAGGAGTATATAAGGACCCCTTGGACTTGGAATTTACAACTATATGAAATTAATACGGGCCCTAAAGAGGTGGTAGGATCCTCTGAAGATCGAGATGATGGAAAGGGACGAAGGACGGGAGTCCATTTTTCGGTCAAAACCAAATGAGAGTGACGGTAGTCACAAGCCTTGTGAGGGTATGTCACAGCTACTCCTGCGGATTATCCACTATCTCATTCCTTATGCTCTCTGCTCTACAGGTTGGCTTCTGTACGGCCCCATCACTATATGTGGATTAAGGACAGATTTGTGTTTTTCCTGCTGAATTAGTGGGTTTAACGACGAATATTCATCCCAGACGTGCCATTTGAGGAGTCACTTCAGTCTTAGTTTACTATAGAGTGTAGTGGTGGATTTTTGTGGCCTTCGGCTTTTTCGCTCCTTCATTATCTTGATTTTAAACCCTATATGTTATGTAAAGGTCCACTACATGGTATCACAATTGAGTGCAGTTAGGCGCTCGCACAACTTGATACCCCAGATCTTCCTGGGTTGTCAATGTTTTTCTTGCGCATACCCTATGAGCCATTATGTAGGGTGAATATAAGGATACTGATCATAACTGCCTCTAGCCTGCTTACAGAAAATCCTGTCTTCCTTCGGCATGTCCATAATTGATTTCCTGGTATTAGTCATATTAGATGCCATGGGCGTAGGTTGGTTCCAAGCTCCAGCAGAAGGGAAGTATATGAACGCATCGCTGAACAAAAACCCAATTAAAGTGTGCCCATATAATCAACTTGGGAGAGAACACGATTTCATTCCTCGTGTTTGCACATAGTAGGAAAACTGCTCGTGCCCGTAAGAGATCCCTTTCCCTATCCAATAAGATCCTCGTCACAGTAATCTGTAAATAACGGTTTACCTTGCCAGGATATTGAGAGTTTGGGCGAGGGATCCCTGTAATAGTGTAAATTAACCAGAAGCTATGTTATGAGTATTTCGAGACTGTTCAGGCAACGAAGTTCTTCGACACATAGCAATAATAGCTCAAAAAGAGCCCGTGATGACTGGGTTCCCCAAGGAAATATTGGGTATGCCAACACTTGGTGAGTTTTGCTTATCTGGCTATATTGAGCCTTGACTTCTTGCGAAGACCCTCTTTGTAAGTCTTCACAAGTGGCTGTTTAGGACACACGTTTTGCTGCGCTGGCAGCTCAGACAAAGCGTTCAGGTAAGATACTTAGTTGGGACTTGTAAATTTATGCTAGGCTTTGTTTTTGAATTTTTCTTACGCAATGGGTTATTCTACTTTGCATAGAAGACCTCCTTCTCCTACAGTAATTGTGCACCATTGCCGAGAAACTGGGACCCATGGCAAGTGAAGACTTGCTAACCGCTCCCTCGCGCTGCAGAGAGTGACGGATTACGAAGGCTGGGGCTGAGTCGAAGTATTATGCGATGTCTTCGTGGGTGCGTTTCAGCTTGCTTCTCGCTCAGCTCATTTCAGCTTCCTGTCGCCTATCATAAGGCTGGTTTTGTAGAAACTGCGAAGGCGTTGTATATTAATGTATGGCCTCCGCGGTTGAGCACTTGCTCATAAAATGCGAGTTCTCATCAGACAGATCTTCTGCTTCTTTTTGTGCGAATATGCTTACTGCTGTGCTTTTTTCTACTGTGTTTCTCTGGTTAGAAGTTAGAGAAGCCTTCCGACCAGGTTATTGTAAGGGCGTGGAAGGATTTTTTGTCAGCTTAACAAGAATAATGGGCACAGTCCTGTCTAAGAGGTCGTGCTTGGATATTGTAGACTACTCAGACGACGAATCCCTCCCTGACAGTTATCAAGTCCTCAATTATCGGACGGTCTACCTATCGGCGTAGGCTGAGAGAGTAGAGTAAAACTGCATAAAGATCTCCCTCGCTTGTAGGCTGTGAGGGGAAGATAGATAACCAAAACTCCCCGAGAGAGGAAGATCAAAGTATGAAAGAAATTATCCTGTACCTGCTCAGGGAGGGGTACTAGTCAGAAGCGCTGACAAAAATACGTGGCAGTAGCCTCAACACTCTTCACGCACATGACGTAGTGAGGAAGAAAGCAGAATTCAAAGTACTGATCACTTCCTCGCAGGAACGAGGAGAAGACAGGAGCCAGAACATAAATCTCCTCGCAGTCAGCGGGACGAAGCGCGCAAGAACGTGCCCGGAAAGCTTGCCAAGACCTGGAGTCAAAAATAAGGCGTGAGAAAGTTCGCTTACTGAGGCCGCAGCTCAGAAAAGTCGAAAGCTATGACTAGTGCAACTCGAATGTTGGGCCTGCGGTTCACCAAAGCAGAAGGTGTTGAGGATACCTCTTAAGATTCAAGGTGCTCAATTGTTGATAAGTTCTAGGCCGAGAGGTTCCTCAGCCTAATATAAACACCACCCAACGGTGCTCGCCCACCAGACCTCGAATAAAGAGTGGGCACTTCGTCATGCGATAGCCTCCGCTGCTCAATGTTGGGTGCCGACCGCAAAGTGTAGTAGCAATCCTGTCGCCCTTCAGCTCTTGTGAGCCAGCTGCCAAAAGACATCACTCTGCAGGGGCCTTAGCAATTACTTCTTCTCGTCCTCGGGGTGCATGGCTATCAATTCATTGTGAGAGTTTCCAATTATAAGGTCGGTTACTCTCAACAATGCTACAGTATCCCACTGAAGAGGTTCTCACAAACTGAGTGCTGTACTAATTTTATGGAGACAGCGTTGTGATAGACCAGCATCTCTAGTTACTTAGTATCACACGTAACCCGCTCGTAGTGTGTCTGGTTACAGATTATCTGTAACAAACAATGACTTCTACCAATGGACAAGGGTGACATATGGAGCGGACCAGAGATTCAAAGTCTGTTGCATAATTTTTCAGCTCCTCTCCCCTTGGCATCAGCCATATTCCACTATGAAAGGTCCTCGCCTTAGAATGGATTTGGTCTGCCGTCGGGATATCTTGTCTCGTCTCTCACATGTGCCATGAGTGTATCGATTGCACTTTACTAATAGTGATACAAATTCCTCGTGCCGAACCGATTCGAGGAAGATGAATGACCTCGCCGCAAAGAGTCTTGTGTGTCTAGACTAGGCGAGGGGCATATACAAGCAGCACAGAAGCTCCTTCGCTATCTTTACAAGTGTGATGTATCAACACACTGCAGTATGAAGCATGAAACAAGACTGTGAATCTATCAGCCAAAGAGGATTAAGCTGAGGCATCTACTTTAAAATTCTTATGCCCTAATACGCTGTGTCCTCACTCTCACCTATCGTGTGGGTGCGAATAGCCTCCGACCAAACTCAAAATCACTAATTTCGTGAGGAGCTTCTCCACAAATATAATAACACCTACATCCATCAGTCGAGAGAGGTGCCGAGGCCATATACCACTACAGGTCACCCGTCGCTTGAAAGTGGTGTTTATACATTCGACGTACAATATGCTCACCCGCCAGGGCTTGGACAATGTTTGTTGCGAAGAAACCATCCTTCGCTGGTTTCTGCCCTTTTTGCTGAAGCCAAAGAGGACGGATAGTGGATAGAGTGGATTGAAGGTGGACCACTATTCTTTGCACAAATTTGGATCTGACAAAGAAGAAGAAGATATTGTGGGCGAAGTAATTGGGACAATAACAATATGTTACCTAAATAACTGTGGTTGAAGACCAATCGACGACCATGGGATAATGGACATTGATTGGAAGAACGACAGATGTGAGAAGTGTAAAAACGCTATCATATTTTACGATATGAGATGACATTTAAAAAGTGTTTGGTTTAACGTAGCATGTGGGTTTAACTAAAGTTAATGACAGACCTCGCGATTGAAAACTCAAATAAACGAGGTTTAGATTTTTGTTGGATAATAGAGTCGATAGACGTGTGTAATCAGCCAATGATAGGAGTTCATACTGTTTCTTACATTTAAAAAATAAGATTGAGTGCAAAGTATAGAGAGGTGCTCTCTTTCGCCACACTTGTGTAAGCTTTAAACTTGCTGCTGCGTCGAATCGAATTCATAAATCAGTGATTGTAAACGAACATGCTTGATGTCAGTTGGACATGTTGTCGATATCCGCGACAATGGCAGTCAGAAGTGCTGTTCGAATCACGTGACGGCCAAGACAAGAGGTGTTGTTGCACTAGGACGATATGTTCCTCTTGTGTGGTGTTTTTAGTTACACATCATTGTGCGAAGAGCAGAAGAGCCCTTATCATACTGAATGGGTGCTGCTGGACGCAGAGAGGCGGAACGTATACTCTGTGGTTCACGCGTAGCCTCAATGCTGAAGGCAGCACATTGAAGTTACCGCATAGTACACTAGAAGGTAACCGTCCCTCCATCTACCAAGAACAATTGATTGGCCAAGGTCGGTATCGATGCCAAAGTCCTGCTGCGAGAATGAGGACAGAGAAGGAGTCAACAAAGCGCGTCGCAGAGCGAAAGGCTGCAATCCAAGCGGGATGTGTTTGCAGATATGCGCCAGCTTGCTTGAACGCCGAGTAGCCCACAACGTGTTGAGAGCAGGATGCATTGGCGAAGAGGTGATGGGCTGACTAAAGTGACGAGATGAGCTTCTCAATCCTTTGCTTCATTGCTGAAGGAGCAAGACAAGGAGCTCGTAGCTCCTGAAGAGAGAATCAGAAGATGAATTCGCTGAAGCTTAAGGAATACTCTAAGTTATAGGCGACGACGTCGAGGGCAGACCGCCAGAGCAAAACATAGGATACAGAGACAGAGTCTATGGCGTTTTTTTTCCTGTGAAAGACACGAGTATATACACCAATCTCGGGCGTCCTGTGAGGCAAAGATTTAGGTATATAGTAGAGGTCGAGGCAAGTGAGTAGAAATTGTCCGTGGTGTATCATACCGCAGGAATACATGGGCGTTGGAGCACTCCAAGAAGACAAACCCCAGAGTGTTACCTCACTCTCGCAGCGAGTTCAAGCAACTTACATGTATTGGAACCTCTTCAACAGACGAAGAGCCTTATTACATCTGATACTCCTGCACCGTGTGCTGATGTTCTCTTCTCTTCATATCTCCATATGGTTTTGTGCAGGGAGAGGCTTGCGTATGAGGTGACGACGGATGTAGCTCAGCAAAGGATTGCGTATTGGTAAGCGAGCGTAGCGGTGTTGAGCGTATATACGCAGCCACAACAGAATGAGGAGGAGCCAAAACTGATGAGGTGCCGATGTCCGGCTCATAATAACGACTCTCGGCTTGTGGATGACATTGATAGACTGTATGAGGATGAGTGCGAGGACGTGGGGGCTGCGCTAGTATGCCTCCTCCGATCTTTCTGCGTATATTAAGCGGCTCTATATGATATGGCTGGGGCGCTGCGGTTATATATTCT
>SNQN01001853.1:2817-22616 GCA_008642245.1 Bassia scoparia
CCGATCTGGTAGGATATCAAAACGATCGATTTTTTTTTCGATCGATATGCCGATCCGGAAAACTCGGATATCGTGGATACCAACACTCGGATATCGAATTTTAAGTCTTCGGATATCCCGGAATCCGAAAATATCGGATATCCGATATCCCGAAAAAAAATCCGGATTATCGAATCCGTTTCCGATATATCCGAATTTTGAGTATCCATTATTACAAGTTATTATTGGGCTTATTTCATTTTCTGAAACTTTAGTCCATTGTAATTTGTAAGTGTTCACTAACCCTAAAATTCAAGCTTTTCTCTCATTACTCTCACTCATTCAAGTAGTCACTCTCTCGTCACTCTCTCTCTGTCTCTTCCATTCCCAGATTGAGATCTTACACATCACCTCATTCGCTCCATCGTCCATCGGCGCTGCGCTCTAGGCCTTGCCACCATCGACTCCGTTTCTCTTGCTCATCTGTCTCTCTGGCTCCTTGATTCTCGCGTTCTCATCGGCTCCGTTGTCTGCTTGCCTTGCTTCGGTTACAACTCACACCGGTTTAGTTGCCTTGCCATTATCTTCCATTATTTAGTTGCCATATCCTGCCATTGTTTCTGTTAAGATTACATTACTGCTTTCCTGTTGATGCGTTTTCTGTAGATTTCTTTGTATCTGTTAGACTTTACATTGTGCTCTTGATGAAGGCCAACAGTAGACAACATCGTTCGTATTCCTTGAATATGTTTACTTACATTTTATCTTTACATGGTTGTTTAAATGTCAATTCAGAGTACTAATTGTGTAATGAACTTTCGGCATATACCTCCATCTTCCATACTCTGATCTTACATGCATATTAGTATATTGCTCATAAGTAAATATTGCGTATTAACCTGTATTTGGTAATGAGATCCAATTATCACAGCATGTAGCAGCTTTTGTTTTAATTTATAGAGACTATCATTAGAGTAAAATAAGTTATATGCTATTACAGCTTCATTACTGTATATGCCCTATTACAGTAAAATAGCTGTAATGAATTCATATAATGTGCTACTATAGGTACTATCATTAGTTATATATAGATTATTTAATATGTGCAAAGACAAGTGGGTCCTGTTCATATTATTGGTTAAAGCTACATGTTAATTTAATATTATCATCTTTGATTAAGTTTATTTTATTGGTATGATTAGGTTGTAGTTATTTTTATAAACTTATTAATTATTGTTATTAATCATGTTTTAACTATTAGTTGTTCTAGACTCTCCAACCCAATGGACGCCTATCATCACGGGAAGTGCCCTACCCTTCAAGTGCAAACCCCTCAAGCGATGATCCAATTCGCGTCCACTCAAATGCTTCCAACAACAAACCAACAAGATCTCCCACCAAAATCGCAGGCGCAAATTCCAACCAAAGAGCGGTTTGATAGTAACGATGTCCTGGCTCAAAAAAAAGGAAAAAGAAAAAGATCTGGGTTTGGGATCACTTTGGTCATTCACAAAAGATGGGATAGAGGAAAATGTTAACTATTTAAAAATGACTGATTTGCCGGTGATTCAAAGCAGCTGTAAAAGGTTAAGGATGCAGTTGAATCTTCTGTATGAGCATTATGCTTCTCAACAACACAAAGTGGTCAAGTCCATCAATGTTATTGATAACTACAAGAGAGAATGGAAAGCTTTGTGATTGCATGTATGGCGACACTCTGAATCGAGAAATAAGGAGTCAAAGTATCCTTGAGAAAAAGTGATTGGATAAGTATCTAAATTGAAAACGTGAACCCTGCTATTGGAAAGAGCTTTGCTGCCTTAATGGTGGAAATTCGTGGGAAAGATAACCCTATTGTAGCTTCTCGTATGGCAAAAAGATGTCTTGCTAACCCGCTTCCCACCGTACCCTTGCCGAATTCTGCATTTAGTACGGATCCCCTCACACCTCTGGACCGAGTACGTTGATCCATTTCGTAGCTCACTTTCATCAAATATGTTGAGGCCTTACATGTCTCAAGATCGTTACAACTACCTCGTGACCCTCATATATATGTCAGTTAAGAAACTTGAAGATATTAAGACTTGAAGAAGGTTTAAAACATTTCAATAGTCATTATGTTATTTTTTAAAACATCATAATTTTTAACTTCTTACACTAATATCTGCTATTCTTTTTACAATATTGTGCTGTTAGGATATCATCTCTATTGAACACCTTCAGTGCATTGTTGATGATTACATATTAAGAGTTGAAGAGGCTAAGATTAGAGCTTGGACAGTCTTTGGAAACTTGAGAGATAAATATGAATTTGCTTGTAATTTCTTTTTTTGTCTTGCTTATTGTCTTAATTGTAACTCTTACACACAAATGTTAGCTTATGTATGTTTGTATCTTTTTGGATTATGGATTATTGGATTGGACCCCACATGTTAGTGATGAGATTGCTTACGTAGTTTGCGCTTCGGAGCTTGTGAACTTGGGCTTGCCTAGTATGAGTGGACAAGAAAGAAACACCTAGTTACGCTTTCTCTATCATTCACGTTTAGTTATGGATGTTTGATTTGTTATTTGCACGTAAATAATTAGTTTGATGTACTAGTTACTTGAAAATGAGTTGCTTCTGGTCCCGTGACTTAATCACCCTTCTTCTTCAAAGTTGTGGACTGGCTCCAGCCCCCATTTCAATCTACCTGACTCCGAAGTGTCTGAATATTCTTCCTTGATGATTCACCAGGCTATGGCATGACCTGGCTTATATTTGCACCTCTTCAAGCATTGAACTTTGCCACAAATCGATTTTTAGATTAAAGTTTTAATAAGACTTAGAGATCTAAAATTTATATCGAATATTCAATAACTATTTATGGACCTACTTAGCCTACATATATTCATTAAACACATACAGTATGATGATTATTAAATGTAATGGACGTGCAATACTCCACTCTAAAAAGACGGACTTCTCGGTGAAATATTAAAACTCCCTAATAAAATGAAGTATAATAGTATTTTCAAAATTTTACGAAATCGCGGTAAATATTACGTGAGACTTCTCCGCTTACAGACTGAAAATACCTTCGAATCTAAGCATAAGTCGTCTTGATATCTGGATAAACTCCTCTTCATCTAGCATTTCGGACCCACGAAGGTGAATCTACGGATGTAACTCATATTTCCCAAAATATTTCACCTTTCTGAGGAAGTATTGACGTCATTCTCAGAGAACCCGGTAATCCTGGAATGATCGGGATATTATACGTAATTGCGTTACACAATCTTGTACCGGATCTCGCAATTCTGTTCGATATAGCATGAATCCATGTGAACTTAAATAACAGCTCATTTATACTCAATCTTACCAATGTGCATCAATTATGAGCATTTTATATGGCGACTAAAAGTAGATGAGTGTTTGAGGCTCCTACTAACTTGAACAATTAAGCTCATTATTTAATCATGGGGTTCAACATCAATTATCTCCAATTAACTAGCCAACATGCTGACAAACACGCCCTCCATTGTATATTCACACAGTGCTATATAGAATGTCAACAGCTAATATCCCACAGGCAAACACAATTAACAAGAAACAATAATCACACATAAGGCTTGCGAGCTGTAAACGTACAATATGAAGCCATAACTACGCCTGTTTACCCTTCTAGCTTCCATCAAGATTTGACTATTCATATTTGGGAGATGACTCAGATGGTTGGAACCTTAACAACCGCAAAGATGACAGATCAAATTTCATTGATGCTAGCCCTCCTTGCGGATTGTGACTGCATCATCCGTTACGAATCTTTGTACTTGAGCTAGCTAGCCTGGTTTCCATTCAACTATGTGACACCTCATGTCCTCTCTGTCTCCTTCTGTGATGACTATCCTCACGACAGAAACTCGAATTTCTTGTATTGAGCGAAGAATCCCTTCTATCAGGTCCTCATTGGTGTGTTCTTCGAAAACTGAAAGCACAACATCTTTCAGAGATGAAGATTGAGATAGAAAAAGAAACATAAAATTAAGAAAGATTATGAAGAATCGAATGAAGAACTCAAAAGTATCAACAAGCGAAGTAATCAGAAATTCCTGGAAAATCTATACCCATATGAAGGATGAATTTAGAGACAGAAGAGAGATAAACTCTATCAATTAACCATTAGAATTGAAGCTTCAGCTACAAATGGTAAAGTACCCTTATTATACAAGTACAACAGCATCAATCAGTTTAACCGAAATCTAGAAAGTGTGAGAAGTTAGTTAACCAAAGCTATACACAAGATACAATTAGCCCCTAAGTCTATAAATACAATATTTACTGATTTATAGTTGCACATAGTATACAACCTCTCCAATTAATTGGATAAAAGTTAAGTCAGGTTAGAAGAAAAGTCAAAGTTTCAGGCTTACAAGGAACAACATATATCTAGACATCACTCATCTCAACCAAGCAAATCATGATTACTAGGTCTACTGATACACTTCAAAAGTTCCCTAATTATTTGCTTCGGTATGAGGTTCTTATCTTCTCAATATTTATCCTTCTTCTTTATAACCCAAACTACGTCAAATTAATTCTATAAATTTGAAAATCCATATCACACTGGTTTTACCGACGCTATTAATTTATTTTCTCTACCTTCATGATTGTGATTGTATCAGCGTTTTGTGGCATTAACTAAAACTTTCGTCTAATAAATGAGATTCAAAAGTAAGTCCGTATGTCTGAGATGCGCCAGGGTGACTCTTCTTTTTTGCGTCGGTGTCTGCGAACATTCACACTCTATTATCTATTTCAATGAAATATTAATTGAAAGTAAATCAAACATTTTTCCTAAGCATTAAATTAACTTGTACATCAAGCTCCTTAATCTTATGACTAAACAATAGTGCGGCTCTTTCAATCCAAGATCTTCGATTTATATTCCTTTCCCATCATTTGCGTCTGTTGTCAATATTCGTCTGCAGAGTTAGCAACCTAACCACCATCCCTAACTCCTGGCTTCGCCTCCCTCTCCTATAGAGATCCTGTAATAGATACTTCAGTCCATTGGAGAAACTGAATAATATACTCATCAAATTCGCATTGCCCTGGGCCAGTGGACTATGTATGCACGACCCAACCACTTTGATCGTTCCCTCGTGTCGATTCGCCTACGGCGAAGCACTCTCCCTACTGTAACCACGGGATCCAGCCTTCCACTCTAATACCATACTGACCAAAGCCATATTTACCCAACCTCACCCAGAGTCATGACTGTCCGATTGCCTCGGAGGAGTCCAAGCACCATAGATGATGGACACTCCTTTATTGAATTCTCCCTGAATTGCCGGACTCATGTAGCGTGTACTCCACGGAGAGGTCCGTTCGCTGATTTCCTATCGCTGTGTTCGTCTCTGTTCTAGAGATCCGGAAACAAGTAAGGTGCTTAATCAGAGCGTCAGTAAGTCTTTTTTACCTTCTTTTCTTTTGTCATGGCTAAGTATCCGATTGCTTCTCAATTATTGCTTGAATTGGTCTAACCAGCTGCTAGCCGAGACTGTGTCTCTTTGAAGGTCTTCGACCAAGCCTCTGACTTTGTAACTAATATGATTTCTTAGCATCGATCCGTTCGCACCGACACAGCCCCACCCTTTATCCCCAGAATGCAACTAGATACGACATATTATGAGAACTCAACAGTGAAACCAGAGGTGAGTGGCTGTGATAATGTTCTAGAACCATGGCCACAATTAGAGACATTAGAGCTAATGTCCTGATTCATAAGCGTCAGTCTAGGTAAGGAAATATACTTAAGTCACCATAGTTTTGGTCCAATTAGTGCTGTTTATCACTTTGTTTCGAACTCTGTCACAAATTATCAGTATCAGTTGTCAACTCTCGCTCATAAGTCGCTCAAATTGTACTTCTCGATATGAATCCTCGGTGATGTATCAATTGTTCAAGAACTCGAGGATTTCCTATCCCATTTAGCAAATATCACCCTCTATCAGAAATTTGATGTTAGTCGCCTGGCATTCTATAGCTATCTATATTACATCTCCTCTTTTATATATATCAATCATTCGACTTCGTGTTTCTCACTAAATCTTTCACGTATCTCGGATGAGTTACTGCAATTTATTGGAGTCAGAGATCATCACTCCATGGGACTATATCTTGCATGTTGAGACTTGAACCTACCAACAGAGTAGGGAGCCTTTTAGCTTGATTACTCCATGTTGTTCAATATTATGCAAAGTTCATGTGTCGGTTGACCCTAGTGTAGTAATTTTATCGCTCTGGGTGCATGCTCTAAATTTTCCTCATTACCTGTCAAGACTCGAAAATTTAGGAACTGTAAGAGGACGATTTACCGAATATTAACCTTCATCAATACAAGCTAAAAGGTTATTTCCACTAGACTCCAGTTGACTCAGTTGTCTCCTGTGTCTTCGTACTAATCCAAGTACTACTCTAATATTCGATCAGATTATAGTCAGTAGTTCCTCATCGTTAGGATATCCAGATGCCGCAATAAAACTAGAATTTGCCTAACTGCTCCGTAGAGCTTTCACAGTTTTTTCATAATACTTATTGCTGGACCATGACATATTTATTATGTACTCGAACCCATTCACCAATTTTTTAAAAACATTTGCACCCTTATTCTTTTACTGCTCAACTGGGTTCTCATTTTGCCAAACTATTGAGACACCATAGCCCATCTTCTTACATCACAGGGATTTTATCATCTGGCAGTACATAATAGCAAACATAATATCCCCATACACATATTCACGACCAGATAAGATATTGAATCATGTGAGATGTAACCAGTGTAATTTAAGAAATTGTATGTATGTCCATAGAAAAAAAAACAACGCGACAAATATTTTTAGAATTTATTCGAACATCGCCTTTGACGTATATCTCATTATGTACCAATTTGTTAAATTCGTAAAATGCTTTTTTTTTAGGATTAGGTATGTAGTGGTTACTTGGCTAGTTTGTAGGGTTCTATCTTCACCGTTCTGCAATAGTGTAACAAGTGTCATGGCTGTCTTAATTTGTGTTGTCATATTTCTACCTTGCGTGTTAGCGTAAACAGAACTCTTCATTCATAAGAAATACGTCCAGGGTGCACATCCTTTTAAAAATGTGGACATAAAATCTGTATCAAAAATATGATATGTCGAGCTCACACACTCAGTCGACATAGTTCGTCGTAATATCCAGCCAATTTCCGCCCGTATGAGGATGCCCAGAACTTCGGACTTTCCTTCTTAACTATCAGTACTTTATTTGCTTCGATCAATGCTCCTCAACTTCTACATGGACAACTGGACATATCAGGTGGACTCTACATTATAGTTCGAAGTGGACCCTACTGTGTCCTAATACTCTATGCTCAGAGAGAAGGACTCTTAATATCTATGATTATGTTTTCAACTCTGTCCACCCTGAACGCCCACAGTATCCAATATTCTGAAGAATTTCTCATTCTGTGTATGGTTGAGTTGATTGTGATAATGGATTGGACGAAACTTATTTAAGTGAAATTCTCACCTATTAAATAAAATATCTTGTGCGACAATATTTTGACCACCGTTCTTCTTATACAACTTATGCAGTGTTCATATTCGGAAATCAACCTATTCTTTTCTAAACAGTACCTTGTCATGCCAGATCTTCTGACTTCCATTCTTGCCAATTGCATAATGATGTAATATAACTCTATTTGTCTCACGCCGTACATGTCATTAGTTCAGTTTGTCAGCCGGTATTCTAGTGTCGAGCTCTCTGAGATACAATTTCTCCACTTGCAGTGATTCGCGATGCTATTCACGACATCGTTTCCACTCTATATCTAACTTTTACAACAAAATCTGAATTTGATTGATGGACACTTACTTCCCGTTCCCCTTCCACAGATTTCTTAACGCCAAATTATTGGTCAATATGTTTAAATAAAAATTTAATATTAATAGCGTCAGAATGCGTTGGATAAAAATTCCGTGATGTTATCAGTAGAACCGAGTACCCATAATGAGAGGTGTTCGTTCTCTTGAAGATGGAGCAGGCCGTACAGTTCAATTCAGATTACCGAAGCTTCCAGAGCTGTTGGAATACCGAGACTTTAATCACATTGACTACGATGTGCACGAACAATACCCCGCATCAGAGCAACCCAGGAGTACAACCAGCTCTCTCCACGACTATGGTAATCCCCGCACGAATGGCCCGCGCGAGGCTCTCCCTGTTAACCCTTTTGTCTCACTGCATCGAGTAATAATCGACTTTTCGCAACGCTGTCCCAAGCTACACTTTCCTACCTAACGATGCGCCCAATTAGTTTGCATCCAGAAGTAAGATCATACGCACAACAGGCTTGTTTACACATCATGCTTGAAGATAGACCACGACCTTACCCGCCTTCAGTCCGAAGCGTTGCCAATACCCCCGATATGACTTTCCCTCGACTGTTTGTATGGTGAATGACTGACAGAGCAATGTGGTATACCTGTGAATTTCTAGCGTGATGGGCAGTTCGTCACGGGAGCGAGGTGTGACGCCCACTAGTGAGGAGGCATCAAGCATTGAAGATCTGCAGAATCCATTCGACCCTCAATATATCCGACTGATGAGGCCCTGGATAAGCGAATGACACTTTAATACATAGTGAGCTCAGTGTAGGTGTCCTTGCTGCACTCACTGTTGCCAAACTTACAAAGATTGTTTGTGCTTCTTGTCCCAACGTATCAAGTGCCTAAAGTTGTTAGTTACTCGCTTAGAGAACATAAGACCAATCTATACTAGACGCAAGTCTTTGTCCCTTTTACACTCTAAGAGCCCATTTCAGCGAGGTCAATATCGCATCTACTGAAGAAATGGCTTACGTACTCCTAGTCCCATTGTATTTGCCCCTTAAACACGCGTCTGGGTCCCGAGCTTGTCTGTGTGCTGCCGCTTTGGCACACTTGGGCCTTTAAGAGCATACTTTAACAAAAGTGGATCATAGGTAACTACACATCAACTAAAATTGTATATTAATTTCTTAAATTATAAGAGATATCCTAACATAAACATAGAAATTATTAAAACAACTCAATCATTTTAAAAATTTAATCTAGAAAATCATATTATCTTTTCTAGTCCCGCTATTATTGTATTTTTTTCCTTTCATTACACTATAGTCCTCACGCAATTAGTTCTTGTTTACCAACGCGTAAGATTATGGACCCAGCCCCGCTTTTCTCCATTTCCATCGTTTTCAAGAGCGTCTTTACTCAGTATAATAAGCATCTGTTTCCATGTTACAATACTAAGTCTCAAACCAATAACTAGTTTGAACTCAACGAGATCTGCATTGAGATTAATTCAGTTTAAACTTATGATTGAAAATAATGTGTTATCTAAATTGCAAATACCCATTGTAATTAGTACTTCAATCTTTGGAGTGAGTGTCAGCTCTAAAATAACTTTTCGATTTAACATAAAAGATAAAATGAATTCAATAGGTGTTTACACCAATGCTACCAAAAGCCCCCACTCTTCTCGACTTGCGACTTATGTAAATATCGTAGAGAGATGTAACCTAGCATTAACAAGTGTTCATACTGTAAACATTGTACTGTGTATAGATAATTTCTAACCGTATATATCGACGACAATATCAGTACCCCTTATGGTTAATTACGTACTGATATTTTGTTAATAACTCCTAATTCTGTTGTAACAAAAATGTAATTCTCACGAACTCCTTGAGTTAGTTACTTACAACCTTGTATTTGATTTATCAATCCCGACTTTAATTCTTTGTTAAAACTATTCATTTTTGTCCTAATTTGCTGTCATTAAGGACTTAAGATTTTCATTTAATGTTGATTGAATTAATTTTTGAATGCATTCAATTAGTAGTATTTAACTTCACTAGTGGCACCATAGCTCCCCTGGCTTATATGAATACGAGAACGTTTCAGTAAAACTAAGTTCAGTTCTCAGGAGTATAAGTTTACTTCAGTAAAAATATTCAATCCTTAATAAATCTGTTAAGCAGTAATAAATTCGAGTAAAAATAGAGTTCAGTTCAACAAATTCACTTCCTGAGAACAAGACTTAATATTCACTATGTTATTATGAACTCTATTTAATTTAATATATATCTTATTTACATTAATAAATTGTCTCAATCAAATAACCATGTGATGTAAGATTTAACCAACCAACTCGACGAGCAATTATTCTACACAATGTCCAATAATAATATTAGTATACCTATTAGTGCAAACCTCTAAGGACAATCTATAGACTTGTAGAATTGTTTTATTTATTAACCTGATAAAGCCTTCTTGCGTAAGTAAGTACTAATACCTCCGTTTCAGTCATTTAAAATAATTTTACGGACCTTAACGGCGTTCTGGAGTATAGCTTGCTTGAGTACAACTCTATTCTATGTCTTGTCGCATGGAAGAAGGCTACCAATATATCTGGACAAAACCCGAAGATCCAACATAGTGAAAGAAGTGTCGCGAACTTCATCGATGACGTTTTGGATGAGCTCTTCATTTTATTTCCCTGCAACAAGAGTCCGAGCGAGACCAGTGCTAACAGAAGTTGCTCAGATTGGATAAAATCGGATCCCAGATTTGTTTGGAGATACGAAAAAAAGCAATTTTCCATACAGACCACGATCAAGACGTGAACCTCGTGCACGCTCAATCTCCTTACTTTCAGTAATTGTCTTCGACTTTAAAAACTAAGTTGCATACTCGCCCTATCGAATGTCCATATGAGCGCTTTAATCTCTAATGAACCCTGGGAAGAATCGTATTGCCTGCTTACTGACTCGTACCTGGTGGCTCTATTGTCTTAGAGCGTCAGCAGGAAAACCAACACTAACAAATCTTACGAAGAAGAGAAGATGGTTAGGACGTCAGTCTTCTATTCTTCATTTGTGATTAATTCGAGGTTCGAGGACAGCGGACTTATAATTTTCCGTAACTCCCTCTTCGTACAAGAAAGTCTGCTCATATGTCCCTTTGCAAATGGAATGTTCTAATTTCGAAGGGAAATGAGAAGCGCTCATCATTTCTTACTTCTCCATCCTGCCCTTCTCCAGCTGTGATCAACTATTCCCCTACCCGTTGCCACTTCGAACAACAACGATAATGTTGTGTTCTGTCCAAAACATTTCCTTCACTTAAAGGTGAAAAGTAGACGAGGAGAAGTAATTCAGTTTCAAAACGCCATAAAAATAGTCCAATCACTGGCATGTGTGTAGCAGGCTAGAACCCCCTCCCCCCCCACAAAACTGTTGTCATCGAGGAATGTAGACATCGCAAACTGCAGCCCCAGGAAAGACGATGAATTTTAGTTGTCTTGGAATTTTTCACTACTCCGATTGACGGCTATACTAACACAAGGCACAAGGTCCTGTAGACCGACTAGAATAATTCTGGTATTTGTATCTGTCTTATAGCCACAATCACCTAGATTAACTGGATATTGAGGGACTCATTTCAGTCAAAAAAGATCGGTTCCTAGGCGGGAGTCAAATATCGTCTGCAGCACCGAAAGTTCTCTAAGTTGTCTACATAGGTTTTGCTCCGTTGGCTATTTCATTCTTGGCACGATGGTACGGCTTCACTGTCCACAGAACTTACTGTAGAAGAGTCCTTATAGACAAAGATACATGCTGATCGCATAGCGTTGTGTTTCTAAAAGGCGAATGTCTATTCCATATTCGCTAGTGAAGTAATCCACCATAGTACATTAGCCTTACCTTATAATTAGTCCGAAGAGACACAAAAACACCAACACTCTTCGTGTAAAGCAATCCGTAAAGTCAATATTGATCTGCCAAGCATTTCCGGGAAAGTGATTCGGAGTGATTGATCAGAACGACCACTAAGTGTGAATGTCTCCTTACTGTCAAATGATGATGCAATATCGATGCCAATGTTGAAGAGTAAAAGAATGATACCGCCGTCTCGCCCGATCTGTTTTGACTCTAGATAGAACAGAGAGATATGCTATTGAACTTCACAAATAGCATTTGAAATATATAACAGTTGAAGGTACTGAGCTCGTCGAAAACTCACATGTACAGCATTAATAAAGACAAGAGCACACAAGTGGGATCACAATTATAAATACATTTTGTTCAGTTAGTTTATTTATGAATTGAATCTAATATATATTTGCAGTAATTATATAAGAATTTGTATGCTCCCTCAAACCAAAGTTTATAATTCTTGAAGTTTTATCAATGCTCCCTCATCATACCTTTCGACATATATATCATCCTACACAACTCACTCACATTAATTCTAATCATTGAACTGTTAATCCCGCTGCAAACCAAGTTACATTTTCTAACTAGCTTGATCTATTATTTTTCTGATTTATTCATTTTCTTCACCCACTTTTCCCTATGTTATACCTTTATACGCTTAGTTTATTAATACGCAGGGAAATGAAAAATAAGGAACACATACAAAATACGAGCCAGCATAATTTCTCCTAACAACATAGCACGCACACAAGCAAAATCACTCGTCAATAAACGTACATGTTTGGAAGAAAAGCTTCTAACACGATGTCACAATAACCATTGTCCATTGAAGACACTACGTACTACTCACTATTCGGTGAAAATTGAGAGGCTGCTCTAGGATGCGCATGCGCGCACAAGCCTTTCAGGGTAACACCAAGATCCAGAAACAAGATAATTCTCAGTGCAACTGTACATATATTCTCAGAATCACATCATCTTTATTATCGCAAATGGATTGACTTCTTACATAGTAGACACGTACTATTAGTACCGACCACTTCCTGCCGACTTCTCTGCTGAACAACACAATTGCAAATTTCACATATCGCAACTATGCACGCGATCCAGTCTCATATCGCATAAGTAGCCGCTGCTTATATACGCAGAGGCTCCAGACCTGATGCACTTAATATATCTGTACCATCTTCTAGTCATCCTACCTGACTCGATACAATAGTGTTACGTAGGTTTTGTTTCCGCAATTCCTCCCTTGGACATACCTCTCTCTGCCTCCCCCTGATAAACTCTTTCCAAAAAATACGTGACTCATCTTTGCTTCTCCAATTTCAAGCAATAGGACCCACAACGGTGCTTGTTTTTCATATTAAATACTCAAAAACCACTTTCTTTTGTCTATGTTTTCTCAATTCGAGTTCTCTTGGATGTCCCTTCCTCTAACCATAAATGCCATCTCCTGCCATTTACACCACTCTCCAACAAGTTTAAAATTAAACTGCTATATATTGCATGAAATACATATCAGTACCGTTGCAGTTCAACCTGAAAGTCAGTGCATGTAACTGTGTTATACGGCGTCTAGCATAATCTCAATACCCAAAGGCGAGCACCAATACATGACTTTCCCTTAACTATTAGCTCCCATGATCCTATACATCTCAGCCTCTACCAACTTCCTTTATTTTCTTGACTATGGACATTCTACTGTTCCCCTTTCTTCACTTATTCAACAATGCTTTATCACACGATGCAGCAGATATCTGAATTACTATTCACTTTATTTACCCGAGAGTATGCCCTTTTCGCCATGACAAATTCATATTAGAACACTATCATGATCTAAGGAAAAAAAAAACATCATTATATAGAATATCTATATCCAACTCTCTTGTCCTTTACTGGTATATAATAATATAAGATGTTAGGATTATATTAACGTTTGTTCCAAAGTTCGTTTATCATCATTTAGTCACAATATTTACCAACTAACGAATACCACTTTTTCATATCCCTTATACGTCCAAATAATATTCTTCTGTAATAACAACTACTGTCCCCTTCCTTATTATAACTTATTTCACCACTCTTTCTCTTTTCTTTGTTTGTTATTATAGGCAATTCCGATACATATTTAAGAGTACGATTGCATCCTCTCTATTTTAAGTTTATTTTCTATATCTTTTTTTCACGTATTTGTGTATTTTTTGCGTCAGTCGTCACATATGGTTGATATTACGGAACTTGTAATTCAGCATTAACTTCATCTCTATCAATTCATTGTAACAACTCCATTATCAAGACTTAGCGTAACCTTCTCGATTTATCAAATCAAATCCAAAGTTTCGTTTCGCTTCGCTTCTACTCAATATATCTATACAAATACATAATGACACACTACTATGCTACTATATTGTTAGACGCCAAGTAGCCTGTATAAAGCAAAAATTCGATATTACTTTGTGCCACATAGAAAAGAGCAGTAAATCATAGGCACAAACAGCACGCGCTAGCAGAGTTGTCATGAGCACTGTTGATAATATTGAATAAAAGGAACTATCCTACCAAGTTAGTCCGCCCATGATCACTCTATGATAACAGTAAATGACAAAGTCGCACTCATGAATATGTTTTATCATGCCAAAACATCTATCTGAGCCGTACCCACCACCTAACACAGTATTAAGCAATTGCGAGGCGCTTTCCCCGTCTCCAGCTGAGATCCAATAATGCTCTTTGAATTCCGCGAACAATTGATATTGATTGAAGTTATCGATACTGAGACAAATGTCTAAACCGTGTAAGAATCTGGCCCCTATCCCACATAATACAGGTAGCCTTTATCGCACCAGAAAGTTCAGGAAAACAAAACAACTTTATCTCAATTACAATACCAATCACCACCAAAGAGGATTAATCTACCATATCCCGTAACCAATGTACCTCACCCCCACCAACATGCCCTAATCGGACACTACTTATCAGAAAAAACCTCAAAATATAAAAGTAAAACTTAGATGGAAACCCTATACTAGTTTTTCGCACACAATACATGTTCTTGCTACCAATCTCGTTGACTGGCCGAATAGATGAAACTATTACGACTAAATTCTAACATCACTAGACTCAAAGCTATATAGCAACAAGAGAAATCATATCAAAACTTTTAGAAGACATCACGAATAATCAAGGCTTGTGCCCAGAATCATAGGCGCGCGTTACCATAATATCGACATTAGTCGAGGCGCCGCCCCCATACAGCCAATTGGCACGCGAATACACCGTCGCAATTTGTTCACTCTCACACTAGAGCTCCTCAACATTTCAATAACACAAACCATCAGAGCTGAAAGGTACACTCAATATCCTACACTAAGCGGTGGGAAGTCGCGTACACGCAGTTTCAATCTGCGACCATATCCGCAGTTTGAATTTAAGTATTGGCGACCATTATCCACTCTTGGGGGGACAAGTCAAAGCATATAGACAAATGTGCCATAAATGCTAAGGAGAAGAGTTACTCACAATGACACCTCGCTAAGGAGAAAGATTGAAGTTGGTCCATGTAAGATACATACTTGTGCGTAGTCATTGCATATATGACTCTACATAACAAATCAGTCTATATAGACTCTAATTGAATTAGGTTAGCAGAATGACCCGTTTATGATGTTAATGCATAATTTTCTGTAATCTCTCAGCATTTACATGCTGACTGTTATTAGGCAACTTATTGTCATCCACAGAATCGAACTGAAATCTAATAGGGTATGAAGAGTTGTCCATATAGGTTGGCGTAGCCTTATTGCCTTGCCAATGAGGAGAGGTAAGAGTGAGCGCGTGTCAAACCCGCAAGTCGAGCACAATATAGTAGCTATGCTATGTGATGCCATCTAAAGCAGCTCAGACGATATTACTATGTTCTCCATATTTTCTGTGACGCCCCACAAAACCCATGGGTTTGCGGTTTGGAATGCTCTAATCTATTCGGTCCCGGTGTATGCAATCGTTGTTTCTCCACTTGTGAACGTGAGCCCCCAGTGCTTTATGCTCGAATGACCCTTGCGAATGTTCATTTTCTTTGCAAACCAGAGGAGAACATCTCTCTGCAATGTCCCGATGGCAATCCCAATAGCCATTCTTGCATCTGAATTCAGTGGCTCATAGGTTAGAGCGCATATTTTGTGGCACTCATGGTTACTTCTATCTGCTTAGTCACTTTCTTCAAGGTCGCATACGAATGTTTCAGGGTACTCATTGAGATAATGGCGATGCCCATAGGTTCTAACCCGGTAGAATCAGTGAGATGCATTTGATTGAGCTAGATTCTAATGGACTATTCTGCCACCATACTCAATCCAGGTAACTTAAGCGCGAAAATGTATTTTTACCATATGCCTTAGCAGCCCTAACGGCATGAAGCGATTTGAGACATGGAGGAGACAAAAGATGCATTGCAATGCGATTATGCTTACTGAAGGCGAGGATGCCTGAATGAACGTCATGGGACCTAATATGAGATTAATAGAGCTCTATAGGTAATTGTGAGATTGCTGACGCGAAGAGCCCCCTTTTACACGGTATGTAGCATTATGATAGAGAATATGTACGTAAAACGGTGTATCTACCAAGAAAAGATTCGCAGAAGCTAGAAGTTTAGTGACTGAGAGGGGTTGAGTAAGTAAATACGGGTCTGCAATGATCTGACTTTGGTTGCTATTTGCATTTATGTAGGTTCCATTTCTCTAGTCGCAGGTCTATGTCGGACCGCTACACTAGAATTATTGTTGTACTACCACATCAGACCATTAAAATAGCAGAATCCATACCATACCCAACTGTACCGAAGAAGTGGGACCTCCGGAACATATTGGTATATTTTTTTACGTATGTTTGAAGTATTTTCAGCATGTCTCTCCTACCTGATGTGAAGTTGCTGTTCTCCTTCACCATTTAACCCTCTTTTCACTTGGAATTCTACAGATCGTGTCTTATTACACTTGGACTTTAGAAGGATTTTCTAATACCAAGAGGCACCCTTCGACATGCTCGTGTGCACAGCGTCGTGATAGACGAAGTCTTATATTTTGTAGTGTGTCCTTTGATCACACTGTGACTTACAATTATATAAGGTGTATTTTGGGTTGATTAAACAAGAGACATTCCAGCCTTTATTAAATGATTTCT
This sequence comes from Bassia scoparia, assembly GCA_008642245.1. Lineage (NCBI taxonomy): Eukaryota > Viridiplantae > Streptophyta > Magnoliopsida > Caryophyllales > Amaranthaceae > Bassia > Bassia scoparia. The sequence continues at coordinate 19,761 of SNQN01001853.1, forward strand.
ATCCATCTATACTTTTAGTAGACACACTTGCAACCCGGTGCGCCAGTGTGCTTTTTAGCACCTGTAATATGATCTATTCTCATATATCATATCATGTACCTTTGTAAGGCCTCCATCAATATCATTGAATCTGGCTCCACAGTAGTCCCGTCCGGATAGTTTGCATCATGGTATTCGCTTCCTAGCAGCTTGACTTTGTTACTCATCAATGTTCAATACTAACACCTGACATTTCCAAACCTACGTAGTGCTCCTTGCCTCTTTCCAGTTCGAATATGCAACTAATGAAAGACTGTCGAATCAATCACCACACCCTAAACCCATGATTAGAAGTTTTTATTAGATACCTATTATACTTTTTAATCTACTCTCATCTATACAGTGAACCTTTCTAAGAACTTACTAATGTGTCCTTTGTTAGAGTTGTTCCCTGTGTGAAACATCCCTCGATGTTTATCCATTCCTTAACGTACACTGTGATTAAAAATAGGTTATCACATAACAAGACTATTTGTCCTACTTCTCTCCTCACATTGACCTAGTCTGTGTTATATTAAGTCAATTACCACACTTGAAAATTAATATCAAACATTATCTCAGAAAAATCAGACTACTTAATCCTACCTACTCATACAAATCCACGTCACCTTTAACACAAGACCACCATACTCGTTCATCAACCCCGTCGCCTATATTATCCAACTCCATCCCCATCACTACTAGCGCTTGCATTCCTAAGCCAATCCCAGAAGACATACGATAATCTCACCGTTCCGAAAAGCATTGCACCTATCTCTCTAGAATCCATCTCATCGCTTCTTCCAATACTACACAACCTCCATGTAGCCATTGCATCTACATTTTCTCTAGTCCAAAATACGACCTAGAGTGCGCCTTCTTATCTCCTATTTCACAAATCACTACAATCCCCACATACGGGAATATATACCATACGACGGGTTCCAATTTTACCCGAACATGGCTATTAAATTCATTTTTACATAAGACCTCAACATCAACCAACAGCTATTAACGAGTCACCCTCTAATGTGTTATGACCGATGTTGATGGCATTTACCCCATTTATCGATTCACAGCAAAAGCCAGCCTCAGGGTCCTTGGTGTTCCTATTGAGCGCAGCGATTTGAAGCTTATAGGGAGATCGCCCGGAGTCGCCAGTTCTGCCATTCGTCCCAAGTTGACATGAGTGCTTTTGAGTAGAAATGCGCGCGTTCATTGTCATTTCTTACCTTCTCATCCCATGTCCTTGGCCGTATGAATTATCTGATTCCTTTCGTCTTCTCCTGCGATTTGTGAAGAAAGAGTTTTTGGAGCTCTTGTCGCGATTTGCTATTCTCATCCTCCGATATGGTCGGTGTGAAGCAAGCTTCCGAAGTCCAACAGCATTGATGAATGCAAATCAAGCAAAAAAGATATCCAAACCCAACTGATTCTTCTCAACAACTCTCATTGGCTTTGTCGCAAGGTGCTACACCCTTCTCTCAGTTGTTCCCCTCCCTTCACGAGGTTGTAGTATCTCTTTTTCCTTGTTTAGTTCTTCATTTCTTATATAGAGAGTAGACTAATGAACAAGGCTCACACCTTGTAAGAGGTGACCCCACAATATGCTTAGGGGGCGGTGCATTCAATTCACGCACCTCCTATCGTACCACATGGAACTATTCCATGTGAAGTCTCTAAGTCTTTTGACAATGAACTTCTCTTGTTGCTCTTAGTTAGTGCTTAGAGTCTTAGTATTAGTTGTGTGAAGTYCATATATTTATTGATAATAATTCYCAATCAGGCCATTATTGTGTGTGTAAATGGAAGCGGTCTACGGTATGTAAAAATGGTAAGGTCAGAGTTCCGTTACTTAGAAAATAACTTCATAAAAGAAAACTGAAAGTCATCACACAGTCCACACCAAGTCTCTAAGCATCAGATCATGGACTTCTCTCACAAATCAACATATTGTTAACACAGATGTATGGTTTCATAGCCAAGTGAGGATATTATAAGGACAATCTTACAATATACTCCATAACCGAAGAAAAGCAAGGGCATGTAAAATCCAATTCAATGATAGCACAAAACTTTCTCAGAATCACTTCGAAAAGGAGCCATTTCTTTGGGGGCATTTCTCCCATTCTCTGTATATCAGGGATTTAAGGCATTTTTTTTCTACAATAACGACTTGACAGACGCTAAAAAGACCTTTATTGATGCAGATGCAAAAAACACTAAGAGTTAAATATGATGGGATTTAGTTTGGTGTCCTATTMAAAGTAAGATTCTATACCTAATCTAGATAACTCTGAGTCAAGGGATTGACCTAACCATATTAAGATTAGTATTAGGAATTTCAAMRTTATAAATAGCCATGAAATACAGTCATAATGATTCGGTTTATGCATTAATAAACATAAAGTTGTGAGAGTTATATCTTGCAAAACCATAACCTAGCACTTCAAGATAGAGTTGTTAGTTCTTGGTGGATTGCTTAATGTCCAAGACTCCAAGAGTGGTTAAAGAGAATTAAGATCCTAGTATCTTATTCCCAGAGTGGTTAAGGTGTTAACTAAGTTTTTGTGGCTCTAATAACTGCAAGACTACAACAATACACCGGTAAAGCCAAAAGCATCAACATTTGTGTCATTGTTTGCAAGCTGATTTTGGCTTCAGAAAACAATAAGATTAAAAAAAATTTATGACAATTTTTCCCTACCAATAAAGGGATGGCTTGCATACATACAGGGTAAGAAAGATAGACAGGTGTTTGTAATGCCATCACAAGACCATTCACAGGTGTTAGGTATYAAAGCAGTCAAACGTGCAAGGAGAGGCCAACAAAAAAAA
>SNQN01001853.1:22695-42590 GCA_008642245.1 Bassia scoparia
AAYMTWAWTTGTGGAGAAAACTGACTGTACTAACCATAACTCTATGAATTCGTCAACAATTTCAGGGGATCCATCCTTGAACAGTTCTGCAGCGATCACTCCTTTTGAAGTATGAATAATCTAGCATAAGATAATAAAACATATAGCTAAGTAAAAAAGAAAGAAAACMTTATTGGAACAAAACCAGGCCCTGAAACAGAAGGACAATAAAGACACTCTTGTCCGGAAATAATAGTCATGACTTACAACCAGTGGAGAAAGCAAGAAGAAAACCTCTGGTACAAAAAGTATTCTAGCAAAATCATGGTAAAAATACTTGGGATAGCATGACTATAAAATCCGGACAAAGGGACTCATAAGAAGATACATACCCGCATTAGAGTGTTGTGCGACCACTATACCACCATTTTGGTCAGATCGACTTTTCCGAACCCGATGGCCGCATAAGACTTATGCCTAAGAAACAATGTCATACCAGAAATAAGTCAAGTTGGTCTCACGCATTGGGCACATCACACAGGCATAGTGAACTTAGGCTTATCTATCACAGAATGTGGCAACTGCGTTGTTATTGTAAAGCAAAAATCATTAGTCATAACTACTGGTGCTGTAGAGTAGCAAATAACATAAAAGCGTGACTATCTTGACATTTTACCTTAGACCTCTTCGAGTCACTGGATCGAATTCTGCTCCTTTCGTGCCCGTCTCCACAGACCTAGATAACTTCATGAAACAAATAAAAGTGCCATGTCAATTACCGCCGGGCGAGATACATTGCGCGCACCAGATTGCTATCTACTCCTAGACAAATACTTCTCAAAAAAACTTTGTAGAGCACATCTCAACGAGCAAAACTTGCATCCTGAACTATAATCACAAAATGAAGCTTCTGCCCTCCCGCGCTTAACGTGTAGTTGTTTGGGCTCATCACAATCCATACACCCGCGAGCGCACCTCCATTACGCAAAACATATATATTAATTTCTCAATCTTGATAGACCGCTTCTAAATGACGATTGTATTCAAGCTAACCATATGACATCTATCCAAAATACCCAGAAACCGAAATCAAAGTGGAATAATGCCTCACAATAAACCGAAGAATCGAGTTAAGACAACATCAAATAACTAGGAATATATTTAAATTTAACCCAAGTATTTACATACCAAATTATTATTATGGCTTTAGTTTAATCCTGCACAAACGAATTTCTTAGTATATTAACTGATTTATAATGGCCATATTAAAGACTAATTGTCAAAACAAGATTCTTAATCAAGTTCCCAAATACAGCAACTAAATTTTCTCAAAGGATAGATAAATGCATAAATATTATCAAATGCGAGGAAAGTTTTCCCTAAAATTGAGCAAATCAAGTCACATAAATCTTCCATGTAAATAAACATGACTTGCTCTCCTCAACTAGAGACAACCTAAATTATGAGATTATCCAAACAAGAATCCATTCAAACGATATCAATTTCTGCTGACATTTCCAAAGTAGAACCACATACTGACAAACTTCTAAAGCCTTTGTAGACTCAGATCAAGATTACCATCATCAACATTTACATCTAAAGTAGCTCTAAAAAGATTTATGTAATTTCAGCAAATCATGAAGGCAAACTCATGATGAAGTATACTCAACAACAAATGATTCCCAAAATCACTCCAAATATCGTCAAACCTACTAGAACACACCCAATAAAAACAAATAAAGCGCGAGCAATCCTATTAATAAAAGTGGAATACCTCCTATTTACAATATGAGAAAAAACAAAAATTAAAAAAATTGCCATAACTGAGAAGAGCTAAGAAATTCTCCATAAGAAAATTCATAATACAAAATCATTGTACAAGAAATCCATCTGATGAAAGAAAACCTGAACAATCAACTGAACAGAAATTGATCTAACAATCCTACTTGGAGCCTTTGTCCTTTCTTGGACGTTTCCTGCTAACAAAAGCAAGTTTCTGATATCTCTGCCATACGAAGATGACGCAAACTCTTCAAAAGTTTCAAAGTCTTTATATACCCAGAAATCAAATAACAAGGGATCAAATATATAATCAATTAGATTAAATGAAAATATAATTTAACCGTCTAAATGTGGCGGTGTATTATATGAGGATAAGAAACACAGAATTGAAAAACAACCCCCAAATTGAATCACAGCCCAAAAAAAACTGATATCTTTGGTACACAGATAGTGAATCTACCCCACTGAATTGATTTGGTTTTCTCTCTCTTAATGAATACTTGTGTTTGTATGAGTCCTGACTCTCTCTCCACATTTCAACAGAAGATATTAGTTGGCAATAAAAGGTTGATGAAATAGAATGAAGATTATATTTGTTTGTCTGATAGCAGGGTTTTGTTGGTTTGGTTGTATTGTCAATGGTGTATTTCAAATATTCAAATTCTAAAGTTGATAACTACAACTTCAATATCAATGGAAAGTTCTACAGCACAGCAAACACCAAATTGAGTATAGTGTGTTGAAGTTCATCCTTTTTCTTCTCTTTTCTTTTTCTATTTCTTTGACTTTACTAAAATATTCTCCATCCGTTTCTAAATTTCTCAAATTTACAACACGTCTTGTTTCATTCGTCCCAATAAATAAAATAAAAATATTTAATTTTTTACTAGTGTGACAACTAAATATATAATCAGATACAATTTTATTAGCATACCACGTCAAGTTACTAGTATAACTTCTCAAACTATAAGCTATTATTTTTAGAATATATTTACTTCGAAAAAACCTTATAAAAGTATCATTATGGAAAAATTACCTTAAAATATTTCCGTGAGAATGAAGTGCTATTAATTTTGTGAGATAAATCTCATTGATTTTCACTAAACAATTTTACTGTCATTGATTGTCTTATTCGTTGTCCTAAATTTAAAACACACTGCTTGACAGTTACAAGAGCCCACACATGAAGTAAAAATGTTTATGATTGCTATCGCTACGTTTGACTTGAAAAGAGTTGCATAACTTGCACACCGCTAATAATGAAATGCTAGAAGAACCTCACTTTAGGTTTCATTTAATAAAAATTAAGATTGTCCTTTTATTTTATATTGATAAATAGATATATAGTTACCCGAGATCATAGGACACTGAACGGAGTATACTAAATGACTTATTCTATATATAATTGACAGTATTGATTTTAAGTACGCGAGTATATCGATAAAAATTTATAATGTATACGAAACTAGAATATGGAAGATAGATTTATACAACCCTAAGAAATAATATTTTCCAATATAGTATAATTGAAATTTTATAACAAATTGTGCCAGCCCATGTATGTTATGATATTGGTATATTATTCCTCGCCCCGGATTACTTAAAATCACCCAATTATAACAACACTTTTACCAAATTATCCCTTGTACAATAACCATCAAGCACCACCACATCACCCTTGCCTAGCCCCAACACCTTGCTGCCACCCTATCTCCTTCACACAACCCCCTTCGAATTGGGACAATTTTTATGAATGGTGCATCCGGGTTAGCCGCAGATTTGCCCAAAYGCCAGAACTGTTTAGTAATCCAGTATGATTTTTGTAGGTTTCAATTCATATGTTTAAATAACTGTTTAGTYTGATGGCCTCTAATTAGCAATTTAGCACCGCTCTACATGCCTTGAAATTGAGTATATGCACTATAAACACCAAAATTTCATATAAGAAATGAAATTAAGTAAATATGACACGATCTACACATATCACAAGATTCACAACGATCTCACTTACAAAATCAGAAGTTAAAGTTACATCACAACGTGAATAAATCCTCAAGGTTCGAAAGCCTGTAAATCCTCAAGATCACAGGGACATCACATCTTCTTCCTGTCTTTCCAATACAATGGTAGCTAAAGCAAGTCTGTACGCTGTAGACCGCAAATTTCTGACCAAGACAAATATTTCCTTCCTCCTCTTCTTTGCAGGCACTTGACTCCATTGTTCATGTCTAAGACGAGKAAGTAGCACAGCTTCACAAAAAGCCACTGCTGCTGGTTTTTTGCTGCATGTTCATGAAAAWAATTTAGCAATAGAAATTAGCCAGTTCATCTAAGCAGCAAACTATCYAGACTATTAAAGTATTAAGTTCTGTGTACAGAGTTTGGTAGAGTAGACAGCCCCAACTATTGAGACTGAAAACTGTTAATATTCCCTTTGTTAAACAAGGGGGAAAATGAACAGGATATATAGTAGCCAAGAAAGAAATATGAACCTTCCTCGGACAAATCCGCTGGAAACAAAGCCTATGGGTTGCCTAAAAGTTTCCCTAGCAGCAGGATCCTCGGGCATATGAAAATCCCACTTTCTGGAAGGTAGCTCTTTAAAGTATGAGCCAACAAAAGCATGAGGGACTTGGAGGCCCTCATTGTTTTCCAACCTGTGATATTCACCATTCATGCCCACATAATAATAATAATTAATTAAAAACAGAAAATGTTAACAAATTAAATAACAATGTAGTCTATGAGCCTAAGTAACCACAAAAAAGTCAACTGTCAAGAACAACAGTGAATAATAATTACCTGGAGGTCAACAACGTTACATCAGAAAAGTGAGGAGCACAAACAACTGCTCTCTCATCAAAGACACCCTCCTTGAAAGCATGTAAAACAACTCTCAGATAACAGAATCTGCTATCATTCATCAAAGAGGCCAGGTTTAAAGCATTGCTGATCTTCACTTCATTTATCCTTAACTGTGAAAAACTCGGTCCACCTACCCCTTTGGGATTCAATAGCAAATTATCACCAGAAATTTCCTTCAAAAAAGAAGTCAGCGTTRTGGAAGTCCTTGCTACAAAAACTTCAGAAGAACCACCATCATTAACAGGCAGAGCATCACTGAGCTTGCCTTCTATGTCTGAAGAATGATTTCCATTACCCTTTCTATTGCTATTAAAACCAACATTATTAGCTCCTCCAGTTCCTCTGTTGAAAGCAAACCAGTTGCTGTTCCAAGGAAGTTGTATAGGAACTTTAAATGTCTTGTAGCAGCGGAGGACCAATTTCTAATGCTTTGTAATTGCTTCTGCTTCTCTCCATTACAACAGGATTTGCATTGCAATCAGGAAATCAGACGGAAAAAAGGCAGACCTACCTGCAAGGGCAAGGTATCAAACACAAAGATAGCTAAAACAACTTATTAAGAGTAACATATGGTTCGAGATTTGCATACATCACCAGCAATCCAACGCTTCTCTCTTAAACCAATGGCATAGCTCCACCAGAATCAGAGAATCCCAGAAAGCCTTAACCCAGAATAGGAGTATAAACACCATCTGAAAAGACAATGGAAAATAAATTCTCACTTAGGCTTTTGCTATAATCCAATCAGAGCAGTATTTTTTCAAGCTAGGAGAACCCTTAAACTCCGTGCCTGAAAGTTGTAAACCACTAGCTCCTTATATGCACTAGAAGTTGTAAGTTGTAACTAGAAATTTATTCATCAAGTACCAGACTACATGGCCTTCCAATTTTAGCCAAAAGGAAGCGTGACAAATGATCACAAGTAGACCAAATTATAATTAACAGACAGTTACATTCATGATTTAATAGAATAAGTGAATACCCAGCTAAAATGTTGGAAGAATTCACAAGCAATAATGGGCATTAGAATATCCAACGTCCAATTAAGCAGTACAATAATAATGCCATCCACCAATCCCCTTTCTCTCACCCCACTCTAGTCAAACTAGCAATGTCCTCCACTGTAATAGTGTAATCTCCCTTCTCCCCCATGCCCCAAACCCATCCTCCTTCCCAAACCGCTATCCTACCAATCAAAATCAATAGATCTAACAAGGAGTAGATACACCTAGCAGTCTATGAGGAAATACAAACAAAAAGGAAAGAACAGATTCAAGCCATGGTGACCACACAACTTTTCTTTCAGCCAATCATGGAAAGTTTCACAAAATAGCCAAGACAGCAACTTGGAGCTGGGGACAAGACCGACATGAGTTCCCAAGTGTAAGAAAAGAATACACTGCAACGTTATTTGGTCAAACATTTTATTAATTGAAACAAGAGTAAAAGGGAGGAGAGATACCATAATTCACAAACAAGAGCATAAAGTAAGGAGGGATACCAGCAAGGAGGCCTCCTCATCAGTGTTATTCAAGAAGAAAATTGGGCAGAATCTTGAGAATGACTCATCAGTAGACACAGGTTTGTCGAAGATGTGTGCCTTCAGGCAAAAAAAATCCAATGATTTTTGTTGCCTCTCCAAACAAAAAACATCCTCTCGACAGGTGATTGAACCCCATTACTGACATCCCACAGAGTCCTTGCAGGTTTAGATACAGAGGAGGCATTGCTGTCATATTTGACTGCAAGGAAGAAAATACCTCTTCTGTCATATGCAGTTCTCTGTAGCGCATTTCTTCTCTTTTGTCTCCATTGGGCATGGTAGTTCACTTGTCTACATGTGCATTTGAACTGCTACAGACCTTTCTTGACACAAAGAACGTGGATCAAAAACTGTAAGCAATACAGCTGCACCAGAAGCAAAGATTCTTCCTTCCGAGTTGTTCTTCCTGCTTAATTTCACATCCATCTGTATGCTCACTGGTAGAACCAGTTTTATAACTCTACGAAATCTTCTACAATCTGCAAGTAATAAGATATATATGTAGTCAATTATCATAGTACTAGGCTACTAGAGTCTATAAGTATTCATCAAACTCAAAAAAAAAGGAAAAAAAGAATGATACTCACAGATAATAAGGTGCAATTTTTTTGAAGAAGTTGAAACGCATGCAACCCCTGACTTCTACTGTTGCAAGCGTCCATCAAGGACACACAACCAACCACAGCACCTGTCTCATTTGTCTGAATACATCATAGTTGAAAACAAGTCATGTTATGTGAACTTAAAACATAAGTTAAAAACTTGAGCAATCCTTCAACACAAACACACACACACACACACAAACATTTTTTAATTGTAAGAAAATTAAAAAAATATCAAAATAAGGGTATTTTTATGACTGAAAATTAAATAATATATATCCACGTCAACAGGGAGTTACCATCCTAAACAAAGCAACTTTAGACAATCGACATCCTTCACCAAAAGCTGAGGGATGCATCCATATCCAAAGCTGACGAGATTGAGAACTAGATTCAATGTTTTTATTCTCGTCAATTCCTCTACATTTATGCAAACACTGCCATGCTGATGCACTGCGTCCCACACAAATGTCACAGGCAAATTACTTTATAACCATCCAGTGTGGCATTGTAAGCTTGCAACGGAGACAGAAAAATTATTACAAATAATTGCCATACAAAGCTAACATGAAGTTGATGTAGCCTACAACCATGCCGTCCATATATCTCCAGAAAGCAAGCGTTTGCCATATCCTTCAGAACGATCCATCAAGATGGAACCCAGTAAACATGTTCATTCGAACAGCGCATCCTGAAAATCACGAAAAGACAATTCAGAATTGTACTCATTGTGAAAATAAACACAACACACAATTGTTAACAGCTTTATTACTGATAACAGTGTATAGTGTTATTACTCAATGTAACACTAGAATTCCAAGCTTCCAAAGGATGAATAGCTATTACAACCACAACGACACTAGCTAGACATTCATTTTTATTTAACTAATTTCTCAATTTTCCAATCAACAGCAGCAATAGACAAACCAATCTTACAAAAAGTTAAAAATGGTTTATGACTAATTCCAATAACTTGAATGCTAAGTTTCACAAGTCAAAAGGAAATGAAAAATGCCTGCCTCAGGACCCTCCAACTGAACAGCACCGTAATAGCTTGCATCATGCACAACAGCCCCTTGTTTATACCACTTCAAAAGAGCCCTCGATCCCRTTCCACTGCATCATATCAAAACATGTATTACAATACCAAGCCACKAATTCAATCTTTCAACACATGTGCCAATAATGACACAAATTTTTACTTAATACAGTAAAACCTATGTTCTTTTTTCCCAGAGATGGGAAAAGACAAGAGAAATTAAAAGAACAAAGTATCCATCACGAATACTACATAGGTTCAACCCTTACAGCAGGCCAGATCACTAAAATTCAATATCAGATAAACTAATAAGAGATTTGCTTTGAAGTTTGAATAAAGAACTTGATAATCTCATGTTATAATCCCATTGAAGTAGTAATTCACTAAAAAACTTTGACTTAATTTCAAATCATTCACTTCAATGCAGTTTRATTATGGACTCTAGAGTCTAGAKTARGGATAAGTCAATTTAGTTCAGTTGAGTTGATTCAAACATATTTAGTCCAAAAGAAAAGACAAATGTGAGCTATCACAAATGCTGCAAACACTTGGCTCTCAATCTCACCCAAGCTAGTAAGCTACTTTCCCTTTTCAAGCCTAGAAAGAATTACAAGACCCAAAATGCTAAAAATCTCTAAGGGACTAAGGATGCGCCACCAAATGATCAATATTTCTGAACCGTCATCCATCCATCACAGTCAATCTCATGCATAAACCGTCCTTAATCATACAATTTGTTCACAGCATCAAACAAAGGTTACTAAGTTGAAACAAGATTAAATTATCTGACAACGATATGTTCCCAATCTTCCTAAATAGTTAAACCTATGTTATAAAACCCAACAAAGCACCACCAAAAAGGAGCAATTTAAAGACAATAATCAATAACACAAAAAAACATGAGAGCACATCGATTTCTTAGCTAAACCTTCTTAAAACCAACAAATCAAATTATTTATTTTTACCATAATACACAATATCCCATATACTTGTTCAAATTCATATTTTACTGTGTTATCAACAATACATGAAATAATGACAAAAGGAAGAGATTTGACTGAACAACCTCAGAGCGACAATGCCGATTCAAGTCTGGAGATAACACACCCCAATCTTCTCCATCTGTAAACTTCCACGCATTCTCGCATGCCAAACATGATCCTCTATACCTCTTCCGTCGAAACACCAAACCACCTAGCATTCTCACCATTCTTCTATTCGGACCTCAGGAGTCTGCGACTCCGCACTCTTCGCGCTGAGCATTTCCTCTTCGTCTACCTCTTCTCCTTTCTCTCCTCCTCACTACAACCGGGCTACTTGTACGTGACGAGTCGTGTTGTGCGACGGCGCTTATTTCGAATCAGGTGCGCGTCGCTTGTTGACGGACACACCGGAAGCGCAAGCTCGTTTGTCGAGACGAATGAAATGATGAGTGAGGGATTCGAGGCCCTCCACAGGTGCCGTAATGTCGGCGATTGGTATTCTATGGTCATCGGTCGGTGACCGCCTATCACTTGCTGGGCGCCCATATGTGCCTCCATGATGTGTGATACATGCAGCGATGTAAGATTATGATGTGAAGAGTATATGATTTATGTAGTAGTGTAATTTAAGTTCGACTTTGAGTTATAAATAACTGTGGAGTAGATAATATCCGAGCAAATGTTCGACTTTTAAATAAAACTAGTATTTTGGTCCGGCGTTGTGCGGTCATATAATATCCTTAGTGGTCAAACGATCCTATGGCAAAGCGCCTGATGTTAAAATTAAACAGACGAGAATCAGATATCCGTACACCAAAGCGTATAATGGATAATCAACGATGTGGATGGCGTCAAGTGTCACACACATCTAAGCTTCCAAGGGTAAGGTAAATGCCTATAAATACTCTGAAAAAGCTATTCATCAATACAACATTCTCACCACTCAACCAACTTGAGAGCAACTCTCTCTACATTCTCTCTCTAACTAGCACTTTTAACCCTTTATTCCCGTACTTACTTAAGCATCGAAGGGAGATATCACGAAAAGATTATTTCTTTATCCAGGTACAGCCACATTGGAAAGTCTAGAGCAAGGACTCCATGACATTGTCTAGCGCTAGGAACACACCTTTGCCAGGAAAAGAAAGTGTCAGGACTCGCCTAACTGTCCAGGAGGAAAGCAAGTGCTAAGGTTCGTACATTTGTCCAAGGAAGGTCAGCTCTCCTAGGTAGCATTGAAGGGAAGCCTCCACCCCCTCTCAACCCGAACTAGGGAATATGTACCTAGCCACTTTTACTTGACAACATTTGGCGTCGTCTTGGGGAGCAATCAGAAATGCTTCAGGAGATGACCAAACACGACAAAGGATGACCACACCCATCTTCCGAGAAGGAGAGTAACCCGAACGGAAAACTCACCTGGCAGGTTCCACTTTCCAGGTCGGGCTAGAGGACAACACCGACTTTCATCCAAGACTTGGATAATAGGTAGTCTCCCATGACGTACTTAAGAAAAAAATCACCAAGGGGGTGGACGAAATTACACTTCTTTGAACAAGAGGAGTTGAAAGCGACTTGACGCCACTCCAAGCGGAGAATGCGTGCTTGAGAGCCTTGCGTGCTGGCAGTCTAAAGTAACCGGCAGTGAAGCTCCTGCCATGACTCAAGCTCTAGAGTATCACACTCCGGTAGCTCCTCACAAAAGAATGATCAAGATAAAAATTCTACCTCCACGAGACTCAAGTAGTATGTCTCGACAGAAGTTGTTCATTGGAGCAGAAAAGGGCCAGCCAGAGAACCGTAGCACTCCCAAGCCTGCCAACACCACAACAACTACCACCAAGGCAACTTCTTGCCAGGTGCCCTATAGTTTTATTGAGCCTATGGGGAAGATGACGTCTTTCTCATGAAGAGCCGAGGACGTCAGAGATCTCATCGAGAGAGGAAGCAAGACGCGAAGCTTCCTCCATGGATGCCCGGAAGATCATTGAATCAAAAGGGAGAAAACCAGGATGTCAGCTATCCTGATAAGAAGAGAACTGATAGGCTTAAGCAACCGCTCGGTTGATGAGGCGCATTCTTTGACTGGTTCTACCCAGTGTGTACAGACCCTCCCATCATTCTTTCAAACACATGGTCCAGCTCATAGCCATCTGGTCAGCCACTCCCGCGTTCCGTCCCAGAGCAGAGGTTAGATCCCACCAACGTGGCTTTCACCAAAGCCGTGCACTCACCCGATAGGTCATGGCAAAACATCCCAATGGGTGACTAGGGAAATGCAAGCGCTTTCCCTAATGACTGACAAGAACCCCTTCTCTCCATCAACCTCAGCCACACAATCCAGAAGATCAAGTTCCATCTATCGATGCTTATGATGAACTATGACCTAGATATCACTTGCGATGTATAAGCATCTTATGCTGACCACCCAGGCGATAACGCTACATTGTATTACTTTCCAGTCACTCTTAAGTTGACACAAAGTGGTTCACGTCTTCTAACCGTTATCCACAACTTCAATGAGCTAGCATACTCTTACTCATCATTCATGCAATCGCCAGAAAAGGAAGAGAGCTTCGATCTAGGAACGTCCAACAACCCCCCCTCAAGAAAGTTTGCGAAGACTATGTCAAGCCAAGCTTCAAACGAAAACTCTCCAATCCTGAAGACTGCAAACCAGTTACTTGACAATTTTTTTCAAGATTTGGACGAGGAAGCCCCTTCAAGTTCCAATGGCCAGGCAACGAAGTGAAGTGATGAAATGTGGTAGAACGGAGCATGATCATGCCGAAAAAGTATGCGCCGTGAAAAGGCCAAAAGGACAAAGAAGAGTATCTTCCATCCAAGTTCCAAAAGCAACCAACCATCAAATGTGAATGATTACAAAAGATCTAAGCACTGGAAACATTGAAAATAGAAATTCATCCAAAAAGGAAGGGTCAAAAAAAACGAGTTTGGGCTACCCCCAACGGTGAATACACCAAGATCTATTCCAAGTTTACCAGGAGATTAGCAAAGATTACATAGAAAGACCCTCGCCCCAATCAACACTGAATTAGATTAAGATAGTCCAAATTACTCGAGTATCACAGAGGATGTGAAAAGTCACGGATGATTGCTTCACCTTTGCAACGAACCATTGATCGCTAGACACCGGGGCAAGGTAAGAAGCATTTGATTAAAAGTTTCTGACGACGTCTCATCAAACGATGTGGTCCCCAAATGCGAACATCCGATTCTATGGACGATCAGCAATTAGCTAAGAGTATATCTACACATCCCAACACCTCCAACCAACGCGGCAAGGAAAAAGCACGGAAAGGCTATGTAAATCTCTTGGATTAGCCTGAAGATGTTGAACTTGTATGATTTAGTGCTCAAATGTGAATGAAAGCCTTCATACTTAAACTCAAATATTTACACTACAATGGGGCAACTCCCCTCCCATGTTGTAATTTGCCTCAAAGCGAGTGCTAGACTATGACTTAGTTCTCAAAGCGAGATAATCATTTACTGTTGCGAAGCGCAAAATAAACCAGTAATAAAATTTGAATTAATTCAATTCGCATTAAAGTATTGGCCTTTAGACACATCCTAAGGACCTCAAACTACTGACTTTGCGAAGGGAAACGTCCCACAAAAACGAAGGCAAGTGACCCTGGATAAAATGCGTAAGGCAAGTGACCTTGGATAACCGAGTGACGAAAACCCTCGAACAAACTATAGTGATGCGAAGGCAAACGACCCATCTAGACATGTCTAGGCAAGCGCCCACAAACTACATACCAGTAAGAGGCAAGTGACCCTGGTAAATGCGAGCAAGGCCCTGGAAAACGCGAAAAAACCCTGCACTAACTATAGTGCATGGAAAAGGGCAACGACCCCTAGACATCTAAGCAGCATCCCACAAACTACGAAGGAAATGACCCTGGTAAATGCGAACGGAAGTTGACCCTGGATAACTGCAGTGGTACGAAAAACCCTCGTCTACTATACTATAACGAAGGCAAAACGACCCTCTTGACAGCTAAGGGACACGTCCCATAAAATTTTAATAATTACGCATTAATTGGCCTTAGACATCCTAAGACCTTGGACACTGATTGTCGAAGGCAAAGCATCCCATAAAATTTGAATTAATTCAATCCACAGTATGTGCCTTAGCAGCTTCTGAGACCTAGACCTGATATGTTGAAGGGCAAGCGCCCCATAAACCTAGCGAGAATACCCCTGGAAGGCGAAGGAAAGCGTATCCCGCAATCGCGAAAGGCCAAAACTACCCCCAAGTTTAAAAAGGCAAGTTAAGCATCATTTATTGATGACTTATCCACTACTAGGCCTCAAAGTCAACAATTCTTAGATCCTATAACTGGAGATTCGTTAAAAAGTGTGATCACCACAAATGTAGTAACATCTGCAAATGCCATCTGCACCAATTGCATCTCCAACGCATTTGGATAGCACTCGAAAAGTGTTACACCCAAAAGCTCAAAATGCAAGCCTTCAAAAGTACTAGCCCCCAAAAGTTCGACGAGCAATCACTTTTGTAAAACGATCACTTTGACTCGCACCGCTCAAAATGCTAAGACTCGAAATGCTAAGCACTCGAAAAAGCTCAAAAAGGCAAGCCCGGAAAGTACGACCACGAGTCACCGTTTTGTAAAACATCACTTTTGGTCGCACCAGGCCTTCAAAAAGTGCTAAGCACTCGAAAAGCTCAAAAAGCTAAGCCCCAATTTCTTAAGCCCTCGAGAAAAGTGCGACCAGCGAGCATCACTGTTGTAAAAACATCACTTTGAGTCGCACCAATCCTCAAAAAAGTGCCAGACATGAAAGTGCTAAGCACATCGATAAGCTCAAATAAACTGCTAAACCCCGGAAAGTGCGATCGACGTCATGTTTAGTGACAACCATCTTAATCACACCTCCCAAAAAGGAACAGATGTGTGAGTCGTATATGTGTAAGTCTAAAAATTGCAAATACATATTATTTATTATCAGATCCCATAACCAAAGCAACCAGACCAAGTGGCAATATCTAATAATAAAACATGTGAGCACACTAAGATGCTATACTCCTATTCCATCTAGATAATTGATATCAGCTAAACGCAGACAAAAAGCACGTCGTTTAGGAAAATAAGCCTACAAACCTACAAGATCTACAAGCAATATAGACCACCACAATATCTACTCCATAATCCTACTATATTAATATGGAAAAATTCTCAGCATACTTTGTCATTATTACATATTGATGGTATACAAAAAAAAGAAAAAGAAAAAAGGAAAAAGCATATACTTACTATTATATAGGTATATATATATATATATAATATATATAATCCTACATAACATATATATATAACATGAAAATACTTCACTACAAAACGTAACAACACATGCATGCCTATGAAGAAATGAGTGTGCTCTCTTTAAGCCAGAAGCATCATCTTAACGAAGTCCCCTAACTCGCAATGCCTGTTTTGAAGTCCAGCGCTCAAACCATCCTCCTCGCATCCCAGGTCAACAACTCACAAACAACCTACTGGGCGAACCCAATATTGAAGCAACATTATCAAACGAGCTCGAACTCTCATTCCTTGCAATCCGAAGATAACCACCGCGACGAGCGACGCTCACCGTTTTCTAAATCCAAAGGGTTTTAGCTCCAAACTCCAACCTCCCTCGCAAGTGCGAAGAGACAACACGACGCGAGGCTCACCTTCTCCAACTTCAAAGTACTACCAACTCCAACCTCCCTCGCAATCGAAGAACAACGCGATAGTGCTCACGTTTGTATATTGAAGCTTTGAGCTCACCACTTCAACCCCTCCGCAAGAAGAAACACAAAGTGCGACTGCAGCTCACCTTTTATACAAACGTCAAAAATGGAGTCCACACCATAAGCAATAGACGGAGCACTCGAGCTACCTTCGCTATGACATCCTCCAAGTCAAAGACAACCAAGCACCGGTACCGTTTTTAAATTTAATTGGTCGCAGGCTCCATCCCCTCCAAGTGCGAATGCAACTACGCGACGGCGAACTCACCTCCTAAATCAAGAGTTTTCAATCCACTTCAATCTCTCATCAAACAGGTCAATGTGCAAACATATGCAGTACAATCACTACTACCTTGGCCTCCAATTTATTTCTTGAAAGCCGATGTAAGCTCATCATTTGATTGATGAAGAAAGAGTGATTGTGTTCAAGCGATGTGAATCATAGTTACCATGCATGCGACGATTACTGTTGTGTAGGCACTAGCCAGCATACTTTGCAGCAATGCTTCTCCATTGATACGAAGTAGCGACTTGAAGCTCATTCTTTACGCCTTTTCATCGCCGATCTATCACAAAGTGTGCCACAATTTGCACGCTATCGGGATTTTCTCAGACATTTTCATCGCATTGCGAACTACAAATGGTACATTCACTAGTACCAAAAAAAGATCAAAAGGCTGCGTTTTTTAAGCCCAAAACTCGTTTTTAACCGCACTTGAGCCGCATCATCTTTTGAAAATTTTATCAAAACTCTTTTAAAACCGCAGCATTTAACAAGTCAAAAGCTCGTTATAGAAAAACCGCAGCTTTTACACTCAAGACAAAATAAAATAAAAAAAGAAACCAGCATGTGCCAATAATGCCACCTGTTCCTTATCACCATACACAATTCAATGCCACTTAATAGAAGATTTAAGAAAATGTTAAAATAAAACATCTTTATACATATACTTAATTACATAAAATACATATTCTTTATACAAGTCTATAAAAAATTACATTAAATCAAATATTACATAAATAATTCAATAAGAATTATATAAAAGCAATTATCATCATGTTTCAAATTGGTATGATCCATATTCACCACCTGCAAAAACAAAACGAAAAGTCTATACTCAAATTATAACAAAAAAAACTATAAATAATATGAAACGAAAACCCAGAGAAAAAATCAAATCATCAAGTAAAAATCAAAAAAATAAAACAAAATCAAAATAAAAAAAAACAGCTAAATACAAAAATCAGAACAATTCCAATCTCACTCACACCATCCACCGTCCTCCAAAACATTCACCTTCAACATTATACTCACCAAGACCGACTCTAGCCCCCATCATTCCCCTAACCCATCTACTCATCTAACATCCCTCCAAAAAATCAAAATTACCCCATCGAAAAAAAATTGTAAAAAATAATTATTTTCAACAAACAAACGATTCATCTGAGAAAAACAAAAAAAAAAAACCTAAAACCCCAAAAATCAACCAAATATTTTTTTAAAATCTACAACCCAATCCCCAAAAAACATCAAAAAAAAACCACCCAAAAATCTAAATAAATCCGTCAAAAATTGTAAAAACAAAATTGAAAAATTCAAAAAAAAATAAAATAAACAACCTAAAGAAGAAAACAACCATAAAACAAACAACGAACCCAAAAAATCGAAATCTAAATAAAAACAGTTAAAAAAACAGATTCGAAAATAAAAAAATCTTAGAAAAATCGGAAAAACAGGAGAACAAAAAACTAGAAAATCAAATCTAAAATCAGTCAAACCAAAAAATAAACATAAATAAAAAAAATTCAAACTAGGGGCAAAAAAATAATAAACAAATCAAGTAAAATTACAAAAAAATATAAAAAGAACCAATAACGAAAAATCGACAAAAAGCTACAAAAAATCAACAAAAACAAATCGCAAATAAAACTATGAAGAACTCAAAAAAGAAATCTGAAAAAAAAATTGAAACCCTAACTTCGAAATCGAAAAAAAATCGTGAAAACAAAAGAAAAACCAAAAAAAAAATAAAAAACATAATCAAAACAAACAACAAACAGCAAAACCCCAAAAAAATCTTAGAAAACGAAAGAACCTAAATCTCAACCTAATTCCAACGAAAACCATCCTATTTCTGCCAGGTTATTCATTTTCGCATGTAATGAAGAAAACAGAAGCTTAGACAGTGCCTACATGTCTAATGGAAATGAAATTGAGGAGGAATCTTTAAGTATGGAAAAGAAAGTGAAAAAAGAAAGAAAAGAGAGAAGAAGAAAAAAAAATAAGCCGTAGAGAAGAACTAGAATAGGTAACGTAAATAATGAGAAGAAATTATGTTGGTAAAAGATGAGCCGCTAATAGTAATACTTGGTTTTCACTGTTTGGTTTAACAAACAATAAACTCTTAAACAAAAACCGCACTTGGATTTCCTTTTTTTTTTTTTCAGCAGTCAGTTTAAAAGCCGGTTTTTGTAAAAACCAGCTTTGACTCTCAAAAAGTGCGTTGACTAACCGAGCTTTTGAGGCGCAGTTTTAGTTTTATCTACATGTTGCGTTCAACTTCTATATCAAACTCTTATTAGAGTCAAAAAGCAACCGACCGCTAACACGACACGAAATCGACACGTATTAATGGTTTGATTGAGATCTGAACCGATTATGAAACGTCGTTACACGACACCGACACGCATAAACGTCGTTAGGTTAATTCCGACCCTTTAAATAAATGGTAACGACACGGCACCTAATTAAACTCCCTCCGTTTTAGATTCCATCAATATGGAACGGTTTTAAGGAAGTTATTGAGTTAATAAAATATGAGTAAGTTGGTAAAAAAATAATTAAGTAAAAGGTAAATTGGAATGAAATTTATGTCGAAAATTAATTTGGTGAAAAAATTGGTAAATAATGAAATGACTTAGAAAGGGTAATTCATAATTTAGATAAATAAGTAGAAAATGAAAAATTATTTTAGATTGTTTGAACAACTATTAAAAACACCAAATAAAACTGAACAACTAAAAAAAACGGAGAGAATTAGTATGAAAAAAAACTACACGCTAACTCACACGAAATGACCGTTACTAGCGTGAGTCGAGTATAACCCTTTAAAATTAAACGTTACACACACGACACGTTTTTAACGTCGGTAGGGTAAGGATCAACCCTTATTAATACACGACACGAAAATAACACACGAACATACCCACCTCTATATATAGGTGCTCCCCTCCAAAAGTACCGAAAAAAACTAGGGAAAGAGGCTCAGCAAAGTAACAAGATAAGCTAACTATAGTCCATCAGTAAATGTATAAAACTTGTTGGAATTCATGGGAAATTGCAGTATATAATATATATAATAATAATATATAATAATAATATATATATATAATATTATATATATATATATATAGGCAATTGTCAAAACCACCTTTGTAATATGCACAAACACTTTTGTAAGCCTATTGCAAAAACAACCTTTTGTAGCAAAAATTGGACACCAAACCTGCCGGTTTCCGCGTACCAGCTGACTGCATTTTTTTAATTTTTTTCTTTTACCCCTCCCACAACCACCCACCCCCTTCCCATCTCCGCCGACCTCCCACCTCTACCCACAAACCAGCTCCTTTTAGGTGTCTGAGTCGATGCGAAAGGGTTCGAGGAGTTGTAGGAGAGTAAGTTGGCTCTGGCCATGCAGTGTGACGCGCAAAAAAATTTTTTTTAAAAAAAAGAAGTCAACCCGAAACCAGCACACATTGGCAACAAACAATTTGCTACAAAAGTTTTTGGACAAAGCATACAAAAGTGTTACAGAAACCACCTTACCAAAAGGTTTCTACAAAATGCATAATATCTATAATATAATAATATATATAACTATATTAAATAATATATAATATATATATAAATATATTATATATATAATATATATTAAAAAAAAAAAAAAGAAAGTAATACGAACATGCTAGCATGCAAGCATATGAGTTAACAACTTCTTTTAAGAATATAGAACCCAATTCAAATCGACTAATAAGCCCTCGCTGATTACGAACGTTCATTTGAAGGCTACTAGTCAAACACCCTCCAAGCGGAAATCTAGGTATTGAGGAAATGATGTGCCATGTAATCTATGCCACTTTCCACTCATATAGGTCAAACATCTAGTGGCAACCCCGAATTAAAATTAAACAAATCAGAACAATCAGCCGTAGACCAAACGATAAGGATAATAACATTGTGATGCACAAGTTCACAACTAACTCAAGTTAGTAAATGCCTATAAAACCTGAAAAAAGCTATTATCAATACAACATTTCACCACTCACCACTAGGACAACTCTCTCTACTGTTCTCTAACTAGCACTTTAACCCGTATTCCGAGTACACTTAAGCATCGAAGGAGATAATCTTAAAAGATAGCTCTTATGCATAACACAGCCACATAATCAGAAGCAAGACTCCAGACATTGTTAGCGCCAGACACACCTTGCCAGGAAACAATAAAGCAGACTCGCCTTAACTTGTCAGGAGGAAAGCAAGTCTAATTCTACATTGTCCAAGAAGGCAGCTCCCATACATGAAGACCCAATCCACCCCCTCTAAACCAAACTAGAAATATTTTACAGACCAGTTTTTTACCTTCTACAACACATGTTATTTATTATGTATTAATTGTTTCATGTTTATATATATGTAGAATTAATTAAATATATGGAATTGATCGAAAATAGAGATAATTTTGAAAACTAAGATAAAGGTAAAATATTCTCTGTTCCACAATTTCAGCGCATTATGAATTCTTTCTTCAATATCACATTAATAATCTATAACATATCAACATGTAATATAATTATTCACTTATTATTTGATCTTCAAATTAAAACACAAAAATATTAAAATATTGTAAACATAAAACATACTTCGTCAGACTAGTGGATAAATCTCTTCTAATAAAAGTTTAAAAAATTTTGTAAACTCTTAAAAAAAATAAAATTCAAAAAAACTAAATGATCTATTAAGTGCCTAACAATAGAACAATATTTGTTTTTAATGAAATTAAACACGTAAATAATGTTGTTGATTGTAATAACAATTATGTCATATAGCTAGTTCAACCTTATTATATACATATTTTCAACTTGAACAACTTAAATCATAACCCTTCGCTTACAACCATGGAACTAAGACTTTTTGACACATCATACAAAGAGACTAATCCATTATTCGAACACCTTTATAGAAATGAATACCGAATCACAGAGAATGTCACCAAATTACCGTTCTTACGTCTACATACATCATCGTGTTAAAAATGGG